>CM044434.1:11233169-11260707 GCA_024363595.1 Xenopus borealis | reverse complement strand
TTTATCTGCTCAGGAAGCACATGATTCTTCAAGGGGTGGTTCATCCTTAAATTAATTGTTAATATGTTATAGTAGCCAACTTTTCAATTGGTCTAATTTTTCTAGTTTTTTTTAATTATTTGCCTTCTTCTTCTGACTCTTTCCAGCTTTCAAATGAGGATCACTGACTTGTCTAAAAATCAAATGTTCTGTAAGGCTACAATGTTATACTTATTGCTACTTTTGCTTACTCATCTTTCTAAACAGACCCTCTCCAATTCATATTCCAGTCTCATATGCAAACCAGTTTCGCAAATACATTTGCAGACGGCAAATTGCAGAACTTAGCTGGGAATCCATGCCTGGTGAATAAAGTTTGCTCATCACTACTGCTGACATATGTATTGACAGATATATTTCCATGCAATTTCAGGGCAGTAGTGGTGGGGGGGGTAGGGGTATTGTGTCCGGATCACGGTACATGTGACATAACAAGCATTAAAGGTATGTTTTTACTTCTGAGCAGAGGCAGGGTACAAAGGAACGCTGCACTTACTGCCTAGTGGGGCCATTAGTTTCCAACTGTTTATGCTCTGCCACTTGTCTCTGTGGATTTCTCAAATGATGTCTACAGACTAATCCTGCTGCAGGGGTACAGATTTGGATAAATACTAAACCAAATCCTGTTTGTGCACTGAAAAAGAAAGGTGGAAATATCCAGCGTTGGACTGGGTGGCCCAGGGCCCACCTGGATTCCAACCTCAGGGGCCCTGCACCATCACCTGCGCCCCAAGCCCCGGTCTTCTCTCCCTTAGCCCCTCCCTCCCCCATGGCCACGCGTGTGCACATATGTTGTGTTAAAGACATAACTGGTATCAGGGAGGGAGGTGAGCACAGGGAATCCATGGAGAAGCTCTGGGCCGGCGGAGACCCAAAAGGGCCGGGGCCCACCAGGTTTTTACTCGGTGTCCTACCGACCCAGTGCGACCCTGGTAATACCTAATTACCTTTTAATTATATAGGGTTCAGATTTACTAGGCTCTTGGATTTGTCTGAAATCAAATTCTGATGAAAAAAATGCTTGAATTTGGCCAAATCGTGAACCAAATCTATGATTGGGTGCATCCCTAGTCCTACATGTAATTGATAGCCACTTGCATAGAAGAGAGAACATTTCAATAAGTGACCCAAGTGAATCCACAAGTGCTTTGCAGACTAAAGTCATAAGCATTTCTTTGTAGTACAGGTATGGGACCTGTTATCCAGAATGCTCGGGACCTGGGGTTTTCTGGATAAGGGATCTTCATACCTTAAGTCTACTAGAGAATCATGTAAATATTAAATAAACCCAATAGACTGTTTTTTTTGTTGCTTCCAATAAGGATTGATTAGATCTTAGTTGGGGATCAAATACAAGCTACTGTTTTATTATTACAGAGAAAAACGAAATCATTTTTAAACATTTGGATTATTTGGATGAAATAGAGTCTATGGGAGACAGCCTTTCTGTAATTCGGAGCTTTCTGGATAACGGGTTTCCGGATAACCTCCTATAGGGATTAATTATATCTTAGTTGGGAACAGGTACAAGCTACATGTTTTTTTATATAGCGAAAAAGGAAATCATTTTTTAAAATATGGATTATTTGGATATGGGAGACATCCTTTCCATAATTCGGATCTTTCTGGGTAACGGATGACATACCTATAGTTTCTGTACATATGAGCTCCCAAATGCTCAGACACAAAAAAAGGCACAAGAGGTGTAATGTGGGGGCAGCAGTACAACACAGTATGCACTGAGTCTGCAGCTGGGGGTCTGTTTTGCTTTGGCGCTTTCTGAATAGCAAAGAATTGTTCCAACCAGGCGCAAACAGGTGCCAGTGACATGACAAATGAAATAGCATGCTTTGCCCCATCGCAAAGCTCCCCTTGCGCCTTCTTTGACCTTATCTGTCACCCTGCAAATTTACTAAACTACAACTACCAGCGTCATTCCGCCGACTCCAGAGATGTAAGTTTAGCAAACGGAGGAAGGTAACAAATAAGGAACCATTGTAGGAAACAGGCAGACTATTAAAATATAAGCCTCATCTGACACAGCAGGGCAGACTCCTGTCGCTATCTGTTGCAGCGGAGTAGCATTAGCGCAACGTGCGACCGCGTCTGGGATGGAAAAGGCAGCAAAGCAGGACGTTTTAAACTAAATCCACCGATATTCCTACATCTCTACCCCTTTTAGCATCTACTGACTCAACTTGATCAGATTCCCGATGTTTCTAATAACTTAGGAGCTGTCAGAGAAAAAAATAAAAGCTTAGAACAGCCATCACCCTGCTGCTAACCGCCTCTCTGTAGTCAATCCGGCATTTACCCCGCTTTCCCGACCCCGCAGAGAACCCCGCGCAGCCGCTTCCCTCCGGACAAGGATGCGGTTTATTGATGACAACTCTCATTCCATCAAAATATCTATAAGAGAAAAGCAGCGCGGACGAATCCCGGAGCCAGGAAAAGAGTGACGCGTTTCTTGCGGATGAACACCTTAGCCGCCTTGTGGCTGTTATAGAGCTGCAGTCAGATTGACTTCTCATCACTTTGCTCAGTACTGGTGCTGCTGCCGGCGCTGTCTGCGCCCACTGCTCATTCTTCCTTGTGATCTGCATGCAACACTGGAACTGACTTATTGATATCTCATCAAGTATCTTCTACGCCTTCTGTAGGAACTGTCCAGCCTTGCACCTCCTGCTCATCATGAAAGTCTTTTATTTCTACCTTGGATTACTGGTCACCAGCGGGCAAGGTAGGGGAACCGTAAGAGCTTGCAATTCATTTGTAGTTTTAGTGTGTGTGTGTGTGATTGTATGCCTTTTGCAGTGGCTTTAGGAATCAAAGAGACAAGTAGCATCTCATTGCTGTTTTGCAACATTTGTTTTTTCCAATGCTATTGGAGGGATCTTGTGGTTTCATGGAACTAGTGGATGTGATTTTATCTGACGGTGAACCCAAATCCCTACGTGACTGCTCCGTGTAATGTAGCTTTACCCATGAAATAGTTGTGCAGTCTGCCACAATTGATTACTAACTTATAGACTGTTAAAAGGAACAGCAGCTTTGCATGTTAATATCATCTGACCCCCCCCTTACATTCACATATTCCCCCTCCCAAATAATTGGGACATAACCCGTACTTCTTGATTTTCAGGAATACAGCCTTGGTTTTTAAAATCCCGGTGACGGTTATTTGTCTGCGACTGGTCTTTAAAGCGACTATTCTCAAAATCAACGGGGCCGTCAGCAAGGTCCTCACCAACAAAAAAATCAAGTTTTGCATGTGAAAAGAGGCATTACAGTTATGCTGATATTATATCCTATTTCCCCATGAGGGGGTGCTACAGTTCCACTCTTGGGTGCTGAAATATTTGCCTCAGCTGAGTTAGGAAAGGCACTGATGCACACCAAGTCCATCTTTCCTCATTCCTCAAGCACAACTTGACATTTTGGACACGAAGCCTTCATTTATTCACACGAGAGCAGGCTAGCATTCAAGCCGATCCTGGGCATGTTTAAAGTTCATTGTGAAAAAAGGGTTTGGTGTTGACAAATGAGTGAGACTGCTTCCATGTAACAATGAGATACATTGTGCTTAAATGAGAGCAAACCTGACCTGTCTCTACCTTCATGCCACTGTATAGATGTAGGAACCAATTAGTGTTCTGTGGAAGGCACAGCGATGGACATAATGAGGCAATTTGACCAGAAACATGAATATTTCAACTTGATATGACACTTTTTTTTTTTAAATAGGCAGTTTGGGTTTTAGTTGTCACTCTGCAGAACTAGGAAAACCTTCAGCTGCTTAAAAATTCATGGCAGCTCGCTAGGTGCTTCTGTCTATTAACATACCGGTCATTTCAGGAGAATATTATGAGCCGAACGCCAACCATTCATGTTTACCCAGATGCTTTGCTGCTGATATCTCCCTTCCATTATCATGGCTTTAGGGAGTAATAATGAAACACATTTAAAATCCAATGTGGGAGGAGAGGATAAAAAATGCATTACAGTGTGCAGTTCTTGGGTTTAATCGGTTAATTAGCCTTTTAAACGACCCCATGCCCATTTGCAAACAGTGATTAACAACATTTTCCTTATCATTTTCCTTTTCATGCAATTATATTTTTGTGCAATGCTCTGCCACCCAAGTTATAAATCAATACCCATTTAGAGATTGCCCGAAGAATGTCTGGCTTTTATATTCCATCTACAGCCCTCTGCCAATAGCGTTTATCACTGCAACGCCTTCCATAACAAGTGAGGTTATTGCAGGTGTCATTGTCCAGCTAATTAAAGAGGGATTTGTAGAATCAGTTGACTGGGGAAGTTCATAAAGGATTATTTATTTAAAATGAAACCCAACCCATTCCATTGACCCATGTTTCAGTCCTAAGATCCAGATGATTGACAGGGAAAAGAACATTAGGCAGCTGTTTTCATTTCTATTTTACAGTAACGAAAAAGTATCTAAGCCCTGAATAATTCTTATACAGGTATGGGATCTATTATCCAGAATGACCTGGAGTTTTCTGGATGAAGGATCTTTCTGTAATTTAGATCTCCAGGCATTAATCATACCAACAGGAATGTTTTGCCTCTAATAAGGACTAATTATATATTAGTTCGGATTAAGTACAAGGTACTGTTTTATTATTACAGGGAAAAAGGAAATTTATTTAAACATCTGAATTATTTAATTAAAATGAACAATGGGAGATGGCTTTCCCGTAATTCAGAGCTTTCTGGGGGTTTCCAGATAACAGGTCCCACACAATTATAATATATATATAATAATATATATGGCTGTATATAACAATGGTAATGGTATGGCTGTATATAACCTACCTGTTGTCTGCATTGCTGCTTGTGTATCTACAGTGTATCATTCAAGAACATGCATCTCTATATCATTAGTTCTTAGTACAGGTATGGGACCTGTTATCCAGAATGTTTGGGACCTGAGGTTTTCTGGATAGCAGATCTTTCAGTAATTTGGATCTTCATACCTTAAGTCTACTAAGAAAAGGTGTAAACATTAAATAACCCCAATAGATTGTTTTTTCTTCCAATAAGGATTCATTATTATCATAGTTTGGTTCAATTACAAGCTACTGTTTTATTATTACAAGGACAAAGGAAATCACTTTTAAAAATTTGGATTATATGGAGTCTATGGGAGACAGCCTTTCCATCATTCGGAGCTTTCTGGATTATGGGTTTCCAGATAACGGATCCCATACCTGTACAATCAGTTCTAAATGTATCAAAGTGATAATTGCATGTCAACATTTTTATTAATCCAAAATAAGGAACCAAAGAACATTTGTTAGGTCAGCTGTTTTGGGTCATAAAGCAAAAGATTTAGTGGCATATGAAAATAGTCACGGAGAGGTCCATTTTTGAAAACAATGTAACGGAGCATTGCTTTTTATTATTGGCAGTGGCTTTGTCTAGCTGCAGTCAATAGGTCTCGCTGGGTTATGAGCTGTATCTGTGTTCACGAGTTCTGTCTCCTCGGATCACTGTTTCCCACTTAAGTATTTATTTTTTTTTTGGTAGTTTTTTTTTTCATGTACAAATTCTGAAGAAGCTGTTGTACGGCATATGTTGGGGTATTGGTCCATTGGTGGTACAATACACTAGGATTGATTGTGATTGATTACATTTGAACCCCTACTGCTGTAGCAAATAGGGCTTCGGGTATGATGTGTCTTGCTGCTGTGTGTAGTTTAGCTTGCTTTGTGTCTGTATAAGATACCAAAATTGGAATTTAGAGGTACAAGTATTGACTCTATTATCCAGGAACCTTGGGACCTGTGATTTTCTGGATAAGGGATCACCGTGCCTTTAGGCATTAGTCAATACTACTTTTCATCAAGTACAAGGTCTTGTTTCATCATTACATAGAAAGAGCAAATCAGCCAAAATAGAAGAATTATTTTATTAAAAGGACTGTATTACAAATGGCTAGAGATGCACCGAATCCAGGATTTTTTTTGTCACAAAACAGGGAAGTACCCTCCCTCACCCTGAGTTGCATATGCAAACAGGGATCAGAATCGGTTCAGTATTCGGGCGAATCTTTCGCAAAGGATTTGGGTGTTTGGCCGAATCCAAAATAGTGGATTCAGTGCATCTCTATAAATGGAATTTATATATTTTGGAGCTGTCTGGATAAAAAGTTTCCAGATGAATCCATCCCATACCTGTACTAAAATGCTGCAGGTTAAGACGAAATCAATACATTATTAAGGAAAGATAAATGAAACACTGGATAATGGAAATATCCATCGTCTAATCATCACAAAATTAGAAATTTGTTGTTATTGCTATTACTGTTGCTTAAGCAATAAATCTTAACACTCCCCATCTTAGTTGTATATCGCTCTATTAACCATATAACTAATTATGTCAATCTACCATCACAATTAGGCGCGAAACACACAGAACAGTGCCACTTAATCTCCCAGTCCATTCTATTATATAAATATCACTTTCAAATTATTTATTTAAATAAATGTATTCATTTGAATTCTTTTTCTGAGGAAGAAGCATGGGATCAGTTTCCATGGTAGAAAGATATTAATAAGCAATGGTGTTTGGAACGGGGCGTGTAGCAATATGTTGTGGCAGCACTAATATATTATGGGGATATGTCATTACATATCAGCCAATCAACAGTCAGCTTTTAATGGTTTAATGCGGTTAGTATCATAAAAGTCAACATCTGTTTGATTGCTTTGGTTTACTAAGTTTAATTAGCTGTACAGTGCCAACAAATGTGTTTGTGTTCCTTCAATAATAAATGTGTAATAAATAGGGATGCACCGAATCCAGGATTCGGTTCGGTATTCGGCAAGGATTCGGCCATATCCTTGTGCCTGGCCGAACCGAATCCGAATAAAAAAAAATCATGTCATTTTCGTCAGAAAACAAGAAAGTAAAAAAATTTGCCCGCGCACTTCCCCTCGCATATGCAAATTAGGGTTCGGATTCGGTTCGTTATTCGGCTGAATCTTTCACAAAGGATTCGGGAGTTCGGCCAAATCGAAAATAGTGGATTCGCTGCATCCCTAGTAATAAACAACACACTGGGGCAAATTTACTAAAATTCCCTTAAAATCCTACGAATCCATTCGAAATTCGATAATTCAAAAAGCATTCGACTATCGAATGCTTATCGAATAGTTTTAGGCTATCTTTTTGCTCGATGTTCGATTGCTCGATGAAATCTTACGATCGGATACATCGGATTTCACGAAAAAAAATCTTACTTTTGCCTTCGAGCCTCCTAAAAATGTGTACGATTCGAAGGATCGAGGCGTTCGATCGTACGAATGGTATTCGAGCAAGTCTTTGCAAAAGAAGCCTATGGGGGGGGGGTTCCCATAGGCTTCTATTGCTATCCGGTAGGTTCAATCTGGCGAAGCAGGCATTCGAAGGATTTTAAAATTTTAAATCATTCGATCTATTCGATAATTCGGTATTTGATGATCGAATAGGCCAAATTTGCATATTCGAATATCCGAAAAAAATCCTACGAACGGTATTCGAACGAATTCGATCGAACTTCGAATCCTTCACACAAATTTTGTAAATTTGCCCCACTGTATAGATTCTTGTTTCATGGGATTTGTTTAAGCACATTTAAATTTGCCGAGAGACAAGAGAAAGTACAGCAAGTGATCACCCCTTCAAATGGGGCGGACTCTGTTATAAGGTGCATTCAGTGTTGATTCTTGGAAACCAAGGTAATGTGCTAATACAAGGGTCATGGAGTAAGAACCTCTACACACTCCTCTACACACATATTTAGACATCTCTGAGCTGTAAAGTAAATGGTTTTCTGTACATTTTCTATGTATCGGTCTGTCTTCCTCTCTCAGGCTCAATTGTTCTCCATAAACATCAAGGTTAAAGTCGAGATACATACTGGCTTTTTATTTATATCAAGGTCATCAATATGAAATGTATTTCATCTCTTAATCCTTTTTCTTATCTATTGTACTGTACATTCACATGTTGAACAGTTTCCTGAATAAGTGCTACATAATCAAGGCATTTTGGAAGAGGAAACTGAGATAGAGTTCTTATCACATGCATGTATCTTCTGCTTGTAGCTGTCATGGATGCCGCCCGGAGCCTTTCCGGGAGCTCCGGGCGGCGCGTCCTGTCCCGGCGGCGGCACTTCCAAGATGGCGTGCCCATGGCCGCCACCTGGTTGCGACGCCGGCCGCGACGTCATCCTGCCACGCCGGAGGGATTGCGGTGCCAAATTCAAATTATAAAAGACGCTGAGGACATGGGTTCGATGCCCAAGTATAGCTCAATCTTTATTGTGTTCCTGGTTTGCTATATTCCTGTTGTTCCTGCTTGACCCTTCTCTTTACCTTGAACTGTACTCTGCCTGGACTCTCTGGAAGGGGCTTCCTCCAAAATCTTGACTACCCCCTTGTGGTTGCCGCTGGCCCCCGTTGACAGTAGCTCCTATTTATTATAAAGTCTCTTATTTCTACTTGCTTGAATTATTGGTCACCAGTGGGCAATGTAGAGGAGAAATTAAGAGAAACCCTAATTACTTTGAGTTAACGTCCAGGGTGTGTACCTGGCCTGCATTTGCAGTAAGAAATAAAGGGGAAGTAGCTCTGTTATGTGTTGCAAGTTTAATGTGCTATAGATATTTTTATTGATGTGATTTAATCTGAAGTTAGTTCAATTCTGCATACATCAAGGCATTTTTGAACTCCTTTAGCTGTATCACCTGTTCTTAGTTTACATATATTCCGTTCTTGCGTCCCTAATTCTAATAGTTTCAGTTAGAAACTTTCTGTTACCTGCCTATTCGATGACATGTTTCCACTGAATGCATTATGGGGTATGTGTAATTGAAAATACAAGACAATCAGGTTATTTCAGATGGTAGCAGGTCAGTGCCAACTGGTTGCTATGGGTTACTGGACCTGTGCACCCCATGCTGCATTATCACTTTTTTGTTCCTGCTGTATGTTGTTGATGTATAACAGTGACTAAAGCAGACAACATGCTAAAGCTAACTCTGGATGGGATGGCAATCCTGAAAAACAAAATCTTTTTTTCACGTTGCTGCAAAGCAAGTTTTTATACATTCAAAATGGGAACATCCCATTCAGCTGTATATTAGTTTTTTAAAGATGATTTTATATTTAATTATTTATTTGTTCTTCAACCCTATTTTCCCCTGGCTGCAATCTACGCAAACATGCTGTGAGTCACTGACTTATTTTATCTGCTCTGATTGGCTGATTCCAGCATGAGTCAGCAACAAGTTGTGCAAGGCACTACTGAGACACAGTATTATTGAATGGTTTTCAGTAGAAAAACAAATGATCAGTTGAAGAAGCACACTAATAAACCATTTATATCTCATGGACTATTAATAAACCTGCTTGCGAAAAGGAATGATTAAACACCCACAGCGGTTTGGGTAAATGTTTATATGAATGACAAATTTCATAATGTGAAACAGTATGAAACATATTCTCATTTAGTAGGTGTTTCAAACAAACAAAATAATAAGGCATTTAAAAGGAACATGGCATTATTAAAATTATGACTCTTATAAGCAATTTCACAGGCAGGGAAGAAAGAGAAGAGACAATGAAAATGTCAGCCGCTAATAAAAAGGAATCTGCCCTAGACTGTTTCTTTGTTATTTAATATACCATAATGTTTAGCTCACTGCAGAGATTTGTCATTATATGCCATAGGAAAAACAGCAACAATGTAGTCAAGAAAAAGGTTTTCTTAGAATCCTTGCTTTGTTTCTATGGTACCAAAGAACATTTACACCAAATGCTTGTTATTAGATATATCAGCAATTCCTTTCAGTGGTAGGGCCCTGAGTTCAGTTCCGGGCAGGGCAGTATCTGCAGGAAGTTTGCATGTTTTTGTGTGTTCCAACCAAACTTTAAAAACATACAAGTGTACTGGTTCTTGATAACAGAAAAGGCTAAGTAACATTTGCTAAGTGCAGAAATGGTAAGTTTTTAATTCTGTTAATACTATAGAAGTATTTTTATTAGCCACCGCCATAGTTACATTGTTAATCTGTTTTAAAAATGGACAGTTGTCCATTATATTTAATCCCTCCAAATGGCCCCTAGTTAATGGATACGTGTCTAATACAAAAAGGCACATACATTAAAAGAAAAAAATATATATAAATACAGTAGAACCCCCCATTGTACGTTTTTCAGGGGACCAGAAAAAATTATGTAAAATCTGGGAAAATGTAAAATCATGGAAATGTGTTAAAATAATTTTTTCTTCAAGTACTGAAAGCATATAAGCACGAGTCAGTTTTACTTTGAGATACAATATTTACTGTGTTGATAACAAGGGTTAAACTTTGCAATGTTACACTATGGGGCACAACCTAAAGCAATACGTGATTGGTGCAGGACTGTATAAGGGACATACTAACTGGAATGTACCATTTACAGGCAGAACCACAGCAAAATATATATCTGGTTAGCATTTCAAACCTCTTTATTTCACAAATAATAACATTCATAGAGGAAAAAAAAACAGTTTTGGGGGTACATCGGGACAAAATTTTATGTAAAATCCGGGAAACTTTACTTAAAATCAGGGAAATACACCCATTGTAATGCATTAGAAATTGGTGGGGCCACAAATAAAACTTAAAATCTGGGTACTTAAAAAAATGTTTCACTGTGTCTGTCTTTCCAAGAATTCATCCAATAACCAGTTAATGGCATTAAGGGAATCTGCCAACAAAACATTAGCAGGGCATTCAGTAGCCACCCAACCCTCATGGTTAGGTGTCTTCTTGTCCTTTTTCTTTATTTTTAATTTCTTATTTCCTTTGCTGTTCTCAGTACTAGTTAAATGCACATCTCAGCACTTTTTTTTATAGTTCATTAATATCAGTATCCCCTAAAAAGTAAAAGAGGGGAAAGCCTTTAGTTCCCCACCTCAGTTCCAGCATTCCAAGACCCTGATACCATGTTTAACTGTGTAATTTTAGTTCTGGCTTTGTCATTTGCCCTGTATTTTGTGGGCTCTCAAAGGCATGGGGTACTGTTTCCCTTTTATCCATATAGCGGATAAGTCTACCCAAGCCTAGTGTAGTCATCAAATAAGGTTCTAAAGCTGCATTGGGTACAGACCAAACCTGAAAGAAAGGCTGCATGAGAGTGCAGTACGATGAGAGGGTTAATTCCTTCATACCTTCAGGTAAAATCTAAATTTCTATTTGAATGTCTTTGTTTTTGTGGACACTACAGATGTTTCCTAGTGTGATGTTTTCATGTTGTGACACTTTCATGGTGTGCTGTTTCTCTGCACAGTCCTTCCTTAATGCACACTACTAAATACTTTCCTTTTACAAGGCCTAAAAAGTGACAACTCCTAGTTGATCATGCTTTACAAAGGCCTTTTTTCATTTAGGTGTGTCCCTGCAAAAGTGGTGGAAGATGGGTGTTAACCTGTAAATCTCAAATGCAAAACAAAATCAGTTGGTACCAGGTCTTAAAGGACAAGGAAAATAAAAAACAAATAAAATGCCATTTTTACTGAAAAAGAAACCTGACTGTGTGCAGTGAAATTCTACCTTCATTTACTTCTGTGGATAGGAATTGTCAGATGATCCCTAAATGCTCTGCAGAGAAACAATCATACTTATGAACTGCAGGGGGAGCCCCTGTCTTACTTCCCAGCCATGCAGAACTCAAGCAGCTTTGTTTCCCTGTAGAGCAGTCGCTGACTGTGTAGAGATTTGTACTGGATTTTATTTTTGCCTTTACACTCCCTTTACTATTTACAACTCCAGTTGCAGGGGCAAAGATCATGGAACACATACACTGGGATTCTATTTGGAGGATATTTTGCTGCTGCCACGTGTTCTGCAGAGTTGGAGAAAGTTTGTATTAAACAATACAAAAACTATAAAATCCACATTAGATTACATGACAACACAGGACCCAGTGCTGTCTTGCTGTATTGGCTTCTGGCAGATATTATTTGACTTGTGCTATTTTGATAATTTATGACAATCCCTAAGCAGCACAGGCCACACTGAGCATATGCAGGGTCAGGGTCAGGCAAAGATGTATAACAGAGTTACAAGATGACAGCCCCCTGTAATCAACTTTGAAAGCATAAATCATTTGTTTGATTAGGCTTGTGGTGTTTAGTATACAAAATACAGCATTTCCAGCCTTACTCGATTTTAGACTTTCCTTGTCTTTTAACCACAGTATATTTATTGGACATTCAAATCCAGTAATGATTGCAGTAATTTAAATGATACAGACAAAGTAACCTGCTTAATTGAAATAGGGATACACAGGTTAAACCCTTTATTTTGCCATCCTGGTTATTTTTCCATTTTGGCTCTTTTACTATGAAAGACATTTGTAACCCTGACTGTTTCTCCAGGATGCAGCAAAGAACTTTCCCTTTTTACCAAACTCAGTCTAATCTATTGTTATCTTTTTCTTATTTATATGGTCATGGTTCTCTTGATTTTAATACTTTTCAATCAGTAAGACCTTCTTAAACGAATTGTTCAAAGTAAAAATAAAAATTAGGTAAATATATAGGCTATGCAAAATAATAAAAAAAAATCCAATATTTTTAGTCAGTCAAAAATGTAATGTATAAAGACTGGAGTGACTGGATGTCTAACATAATAGCCAGAACACTACTTCCTGCTTTGCAGCTACCTTGTTTTCCTCTGATTGGTTACCAGGCAGTAACCAATTAGTGACTTGAGGGGGGGACACATGGGTCGTAACTGTTGCATTTGAATGTAACCTACACGCAGAGGATGAATTGCAAACTCACTGAACAGTTATGTTCCATGTGGGCCCCCTTCAAGTCGCTGACTAACTCAGAGTTAGAGAGATAAAAAGCAGGAAGTAGTGTTCTTTTATGTTTTGTTAGACATCCAGTCACTCCAGCCTTTATCAGCTAGAGAACCTTGGCCAAACAACAGTTGTACCTAGGTCAACCCTATGAGGCTTCCTGTAAGAAAAGCAAATATTACCTGTTTCAAATCTCTACATTAGTATTGACAGGAATTGGCTAATAATAGTTTTACCTATTCCATAAATATTGGGTTGGGGTAGGTGGCTCTATATATTAATGAACTTTACCTTGACGAGAAGGGTTCTACAACATATATGTATATTAAAAAAATATATTTAAAAAAATTGTAGTAGAAGCCAAGTCGCGAAACATGGAGTTTGCGACTCTTATAAATACTGTTAACTGTCAGCCCAAACTGCAAGTCTAATTACAAGAACGTCTAATCCACAGAAGCAACAAATAATGTAGCAGTTTGTGGTATCACAACTTTCCTGGTGATAAATCATAATGTTTCTTAGACTTAGATATAAATACCCTTGGGTAATATTAGAGAGTTTATTTAGCAAGTGCAAGATGGTTTGTGAAGCAAAGTTAATTAGCAATGGAAGACAATTTGCTGAGCTATAAAAAGAAATAATTGGCATTATACCTGCTCATCTGAAGGAAGCCCTGTTGGTGGTAAAACTAAAAACAGATCTGAACAAGATCTTGGCTAAAGGAATGTTTCTTATATTGAGTTGCATGCTGTAAGAGAACAGGTCGCTAAGCACATCCAGTGTTGGAATGTGGTTTTGGGAAGAAAAGGGTATTTGTTAGTCTTACATTGTTTGATGGATGTAAACCATTTTCTACAGCTTTATAAATAGATTGATTGATGTATGTGGCACAGGGAATAGCAAATTAGTCCATATGTTCTAGGTGGCACATAGGGTGGCTAATCCATTGCATACAGGTAAACCACCTGCCATACCCAAAGCTGGGAATAACAAAAAAAGGCTTTTTATTTCTGTTAAAAATGATCTGTTTTGTGTTTCATTGTATGACAAGCAAACCATTATACTGTATATGTTATAGATCAGAGGCAAGATATTATATAGCTATATTTGCATATCATTTTTGATCCTTCATCCTTGCTTGTTTTTTTATAATAATGTGATCATATAATGGTTAAGTCATAATGTGATGCCTTGGTAACCAAACCTGTCAACTTTACCAAAATCTGTTTGAGTCATCTTATTTATAGTGGGGCAGAGAGTTTTGACAAACCTGAACATGGCAGAAAATAATAGGACAGGGTCAGTGTTCCTGGAGGTAAATATAAAACTAAAATAGATACCCAGAAGGTTGATACCTCTTGATAACCTGAAATATCTATAAAATAATAATAATAATAAATAAATAATTTCCAGTGTGTGAACACCCTATACTTTTAGGACAGCTTTGCCACTGGGGGGGGGACCCCTAGCCAAGATTGTACCCTAGGTAAATGCCCCTAACACTTTACTTACCCCTTGGTGCAGATTCAGGGCATCGGAGTTCACTGGCATCATGTTATGGCACTTTGGGTCTTATTCTACTGATTCTGCAATTTCTGTCACTTTTGGCGCATGCACAGTTGTTGTGAACCAAATGATTGCTCCAAGTGTGCATGTGCTGATATGCCACTCTTATTCTGAAGATTACCAAAGAGAAGAAGATGCTTGCCTGTGAATTCTGATGCCCTGGATCTGCACTGAGGGGTAAATAAAGAGTAAGGGGTAGGTTATCATCTAGGCTTAAGGGGAGCAGGAAGGGAGCTCTATGTAGGGTAGAGGGGTAGGGTTTTTTTAATTACGGGTTTGGTTCTCCTTTAGAGTGTTGGAATTGATTCTGAGGAATTGGCACAACCAAATTGTTGGTGAATGTGCCAATTTGGTAAAAAACTTACAAATACTTACTAGACAATAATAAATGAGATTTAAGGTGCCTCACATCAAAAAGATTCTCCAGTTCTCATTTTTATAATACTTCCCTACTTCCCCATTGTTTAATGCAAAAATACTTATTTATCTATTTGTTGTGCCCCTGTACAATATGTTTGTGTTCTGTACTAGACAGTAATTCTGTCTTGTTTTATCTCACTATTTACCGTTAGACTTTTTTCCATTTGCATTGCCTAAATCTACATATATTTTCATCATCCCAGCAAGTTAACCTTTATTTCAAAATGTATAGTCTCAGCAATACCTGGGCAAGGAAAATAATGAAAGTATAATGAATTCATTAAGACTTAAATGCCTAGAGCGTTAACCTCTGGCTGCTGAGTACAGTGCTTACAATGCAGTCAATCTCTAGTTCCCCCGGCTACTCACATCCAGAACTGCATGACTAGTTGTAATTATGCAGAAACTCCAGTGATCTTGGAAGGTTCTTTTCTGTGAAGCAGGTGAAGGAGCCATGGGCTGCTCTACATTATTAATGCTTTATAACTGTGGGGAAGAGAGATTATCTCTTCCTTATCCCTGATCATCTCTGTCCTCACCCATTGTTTAAGTGACAGCTTCATTCCTCCTTAATAATGTATCAGGATGGATCCATTGCAAGACATCACAGGCTCCCACTGTGATACAAATAGTATGAAATATAAAAAAAATACATTGCAGAGCTCTTTAAGTGATTCCCACCAACATTGTAGGGTTATATGAAAACAGTTCTGATGTGTCCAAATGGTAGAAAATGCATGGGTTTATAGGATTATATTAGCCATGTATTATGGTTTGTGAAAAAAGCCACAAAAGGAGAAAAAAAAACACACATAGGCCCGTAAGACAGTAATGCTAAGTCCAAGCTACCACACCATTTGTATTCTTGGACAGTGGGAAAACAATAGCATTTTAAGTGACTGTTGCTTATATGTAAGTTACATTTAGGGTGGTTATTTATTAAAATCTGATTTTTTTTCTGATCGGACATTTAAAGGGGAAAGGCGCAAACCCGATTTTGTTAAAAGTCCAAAATAAAAAAAGTACTCTAACTCTAGACTTGCGAGTTCATGTAGAAGTCAAGGAGATATCCCTTTGACATTTTGAAGATATGCAGATGAAGATCTGCACTGGGTTTCATGCAATAATCCAAAGATTTTGTGGTCTCGAGTGTCAAATCCTAAAAAGTCTCAGGTTTCAGTTGCCAAAGTCACAAATATTTTCCCGGGCAGGTGTTAATCAATGTGCATGACTGGAGCAGAGGAGGGGGCTTGCAACATTGTTTGTCATCAACATACAACCTTGCTTTGACATCCTCCCCCCAGCGGTTTCAAAACAATTCATACTTCCAGTCATGTACATTGAAAGATTAACACCTGCCTCAATGAAAATGATGGTACCATTGTGACTGGATCACACTTTCACACATCTGTGACTTTCAGCCAACACTTTACTGAAATTCAATGGAACCATTGTGATTGGTCATCTGTGAGTTTACTACTCTCAAGGGTTTAAATGCCAGGGAACGCCCTACCACTTCAGTTGAACTGAAGAAGCCATTCAGAGGTAGTGAAACATTTTCAAGAAAAAAATGAAATGTCTAGTTGCCTTTGACGTAATTCTACTAGATTTTATTCACCCTAATAAATAAATGAATAACTGACATATGTATAGAGAGTATGGTGTAGGCCTCCAAAGTCTTATTAGTAGTGATGGGCGAATCTAACCCGTTTTGCTTCCGCGAAAAATTGGCGAAATAAATTCGCGAAACGAGTCGCGCTCCGTTTTTGACGCGCTTAGCGTCAATCGCGGCGCGTCATTTCCGTTGCGTCATTTTTGGTGCGCGTCGCTTTCGACGTGTCGCATCAAAAACGACGCGCAACTCGTTTCTTTTGGCGAATTTTTGCTGGCGAATTTTTGCTGGCGTTTCGCAAATTTATTCGCCAGCGGCGAATCGTGGGAATTCGCCGCAAATTCGCCGCAAATTCGCCCCATGCGAATAAATTCGCCCATCACTACTTATTAGCATAAAATATGTAATGGAGTTTCCAGAGAGAAGGTTAACTGTAACCTGCAAGTGAAATATATACATTTATAAATTATAGTGCTCATTTACAAAATTTAAAAAAATTGCTAACCAGCATTGTTACTGTTATGTAGAAAAGATACTGTAGCTCTATCATATACAGTATGTGTCTTCGATGGAAGCTACTCTCAGGCTACACACCCAGATAAGCCCTTTCAAAGGTGAAGGAAGGGCTCAGGTGTGAAAAAGCTGCAGACTCAATGAAGGGGAACAGTGGAACAGTAGAATTACTAATCCAAATAAGAAATTACTGTAAGTAACAGGCAGCAACAGATATTTCTCAGTATATTCAATATTACATTTTAGATAAGGGCTCATTAATCAACACTCAGTAAATTTAACTGTGTGCAGTAATCTATAACAACTTATCAATATTTTTTTTTCCTGCCAGCTGCAGGTAGAATAATCACTTCAACAATTTGGTTACTGTTGGTTAATACCCATGGGCAAATTTGGTCTTTGCTTATAAATTACCTCTTTGGTGTTCTAGACTTGAGAGGAATTTTATCCCAGATAGTATAATACCGTTTTAAGATGTATTAAGAATGATTCAATTGATTACACACTCTTTACAGCTTGAGTCTCTGCACTTTATGAGTACCACCTGGAGAACTATCCCACATTAAGTTTTCTTGGTGGACTACAAGCTGCTCATTTAAGCTCCCCTGTATATCTAACACTCCTGGAGTATTCTATATGAATATGCTATTCTTTGTCTATTGTTTGTTCCCCCCAACTTCACTAAGGTGCCTCCTGTCTTAACAAAGCTCCTTAGTGGAGTCTTATATTTCAGTCTTCCTACTAAGATCCACCCCTTCCTGAAGTGGTGTCCAAGGAGATAGTTAGGTATACCTTCCCCTTAAATTGACAATACAGAAGCAGTTCTAGGAATGTTGAGTACAGCCAGAGCATGAGCACAGAAGAAGGTCAGCACTCTCAGGTCTTAAAATAATTGATAAACATTTATTTAGGAACTACGGACTGACATTTCGGCCCCTCCGGGGCCTTTCTCAAAGTACCCAACAGCTTGTGCAAGATGGCTTAAATACATAAACTGGCGGGAAACATCAAACATTACATCACTATTACGTCACAAAATTAATAACACCTGATCCCACAAAAGTATATCCTCACGATTAAATTGATTAAAACTATATATATATATACTCATAATAGAGGGACCACCCACAATAAATATCCCAATCGATAAGTAAAAGCAATGGCATATGTAACATCTATTTATATAGCCACATAGTAGCTTGTTAGTTTAAAAAGGTAACTGATACAATTACCAAAGTTACATATATACAGTATAACCAAAAGGAGAAAAACTGGCCCCACAACCTTTCGCCTCCCTAAATAAATGTTTTTCAATTATTTTAAGACCTGAGAGTGCTGACCTTCTTCCAGTGTTTGTATACTTATATTTTGGCCGTGCACCCAGGCAAACTAATCTGCTTTTTCGTGAGTGCTGACTTCGCTTGGATGGTTATATATATATAGATATATATATATCTATATATATATCTCAAAGTGGAAGAGGTCAGATTTATCCATTACTTCTAACCTGCACTTCTATTCTATTCTAAAGACTATCTATAAGTGCAAATAGGGTTAAGGGTAACCATTTACTGGATCAGGTGTCTACAATCAGGGAACGAACACAGTAAATTGGAGTTTATTTATCCATGTAAAGCAATGCTGAAATATTAGTAATGCTTTGGAATAGAAAACTAGTGAAGAGAAACAAAGCTGAATGACACAACTGAAATGGAAAAAGACTCCAATTACCAGGGAATATATTTAATTCATATTAATGTTTCTTTTTTAATATTGTACTGTAACTAAAAAGATGTAAGAAAACTATAATTTAATATAATGTTGCATAAATATGTATATTTAAAAGTAAAGTACCTAATTTACTATCAGTGGGAACAATACCGCACACACACACACACAAAAACACCACACAAAAAATGCTGTGTTCTAATGCCCAGAATAAATCTTTATTTAAAAAAGAGGGAAAAGACCACTGTATTATTTATACTTGCTTTAAACCACACAAGTCCTGGAATCCCTTCATACAGTGACAGTAGATTCTCTTAATGCCTTTTATAGAGAAATGGATGACATCTTGAATAATGTCCAGGGCTACTGTAGTATCAAGGGCTTTGTGCATACAGTATATATTTATCTGGATGCGTGTAATGTGTATATGTGTGTGTTTGTTTTAAGATGCACCATATACACTAATTGGGATTCTGCCGAATCCCTGAATCCTTTGTGAAAGATTTGGCCAAATCCAGAACTGAATCCAAATCCTATATGCACATGCAAAGTAGAGGCAGAAAGGAAAAAGTGTAAAAAATTTTTTCATTTCCTTGTTTTGTGATGAAAAGTCACATGATTTCCTTTCCCATCCCTTATTTACATATGCAAATTAGAATTTGGATTCGATTCAGATTGCTGAAAAAAGGCAGAATCCTGGCCAAATCCCAAATTAATCCTGGATTCTGGTGCTGGGTTGAACAATGGGAGACTGACGCACCTTCCTACCTCTCAGCCTTCTAGTCCCCGGTTGTGTCCCCGGCGAGCAGGTTGAGAGGTAGGAAGGCATGTCGACCTTCCTTTGCCATAACTGTTGCATCCAATTTTGTAAAAAAAAAAACCCTGGTTATTTACCCTGGTTACTGTCTTTAATTTTAATTGTTTGCTGACTTTTGTTTGGTTTTGATCCTATTATTTACCCCGCTTTGGATCAAACCCTACCATATTTAGGTTCCCTGTTGGTTTGCATCAGAAAGTTGTTCTCCCAGGTAGTCTTATTGTTTTCAACCCATATTAATTAGGAAACTATGTAAGTTCCATTCTGTTGCATTGATTTGCTAGCCTAATTCTCAATTACATTTATTGATAGAATTAGCTCGTAAAAGAAATGGTTGCTTTGCTCAATGGATAAAATGATTTTCAGAAACTCTGATGTTTTGTAGAGAAAGCCAAAGAAAATCAGTAAAAATTTTCCATAAATCTTCTGTAACGTTATTATCTCCTTAAATAGCAGGATGTGTGAATTAGAAGATTGGGTTGTGTATCATGTGATCATGGGCACTGCTCATCAACTGCAGGAATAAACAAATTAACTCCCATATATTATAAAAGGTATTAAAGGGGTTGCTCACCTTTAAATTAACTTTTAGTATGACGAAGAGCATGATATTCTGAGACAATTTGCAATTGGTTTTCATTTTCTATTATTTATGTTTTTTGAGTTATTTAATTTTTCATTCAGCAGCTCTCCAGTTTGCAGTGTCTGCAATCTGGTTGCTTGCTTCCAAGTTACCCTAGCAATCATGCAGTGATATGAATAAGAGATTGGAAAGATGAGCAATAACAATTAGTGATAACAATATATTTGTAGCTTTACAGAGCATTTGATTATTAGAAGGGGGTCAACTACGCCCATTTTAAAGTTGGAAAGAGTCAGAAAAAAAAGCAAATACTTATAAAACTATAAACAAATAAATAATAAAACCCAATTGAAAAGTTGCTTAGAATTGGCCATTCTATACCATACTAAAAGTTAAACTGTAAACACTGCTGCATTGCACTGTTCTACCAAACTTTACTCAGTTGTTGCTGGACATGTAACATATAATGAAGGTTGAGGCATGCTGGGATCTGTAGTCAACCAACATCAGTGTTGTATTCTTAAAACAATATTGTACAATAAAATTTTCCAAAACTTTTCTCTGAATCTCCACAGCCAGCAGCTGAATTAAAATGCAAAAAATCATTCAATGAGAATTTCAGCTGATCTGTATCAATCTTGCTCCCTTTTCTTTGTTCCTGTGATTGGAGTTGGAAGCTGTACGTACAATTTCCCAACACTGAACAAGTCTGTCTTTTTATCCCCGTGTCTGATTCCAGTGTTATATAATGAAAAAATAAAATTATATAATTATCTCTATATGTAAGATAAAAGCAGGATGCCTGACATGGTGCTGGGAACGAGAATTCTTATTGGTCAATTTTGTGCATTTATAATGAAGTATTTGGTCAGTAGAATTCTCATTGGTGTATTGTGTTGCATCTATAATTATGGTTTTCAGTAACTTCTATAGAAAACTATGGGGTGCTGTGGGGCAGCATTACAGTTGAGTTTACAACCACTTTAAGTTTGCCCAGGTACAGAAACTCATAGCAGCCAATAAGATGTTTGCTTTTAAACAGGTGACCAGTAAATACCACCTGCAAAATATTCGGAAAAAAAAAGCTGTAAAATATATTGCAAAATTATCAAAGCGTGTTATTTTACCAGATGCGAATGCCAATGTTTTACTTATTCAGATCTCTGTAAGTAAGTTCCAGTGAAAGTTGCTCAAAGAAAAAGTGTATGAAAAAGATTCCTCTTTTTTATGCCATTTTTACATGGCAATGTATGAAAAATGATTCCTAATTTTTGTACATCACATCATAAATCTGCCCCTTAGGGTATTTTATTACATTACCTCATATGTATTCTGAATGTCTACACAAAGAGATAATATGAACCTGCACCAGCATAGGTATTCCCTGTTACAAAGTATAATCCTGCAATACATGTTTAGGTTAGCTGGATTTTTAAGCCACGAAAAGAGATTTAATAAAATATTAAAAACGGGTAACATTATTTTTAAGAGTGGCATTACTAAAAGCTTGATAAAGGGGGTAACCCCGAAACGTTGCATGCTGCAATAAACATTAGCAAGGTTTAACCTGCTTGCATTACCTGTGTGCCGGTGAATTCTTGTTGCCATTGGATTGTGGGGTTGCCGTTCCCTCATTTTGCTGTGCACCAGGAATATCGTTGGAAGGACCAGGGAGTGCGAGTACTTACTCGATTGTTCTACATTACTAAAACATAAAACATACCTCCCAACATTCTGAAAGCAAAGTGCGGCAAATTTTTTGACCATGCCAATTTTGGTAACCACACCCCCTAATTATCATGTTCATTCATACAATGTGGCAGGTAATAAAAGTTTGAAAATATTTCTCCTTATCTAAACTGGTACAATTACTTATTTTACTATCTGAAAATTGTTACAAAGTATCTTATTTACACCTGTCTCTCTGCCAAAAGCCAATTAAGTTTTTCTGGCTGTTCAGTGCAGAGAAAAGAGGGACTTTCCAGTACAAATTAGGCACTGCAAGTTGAGCTGTCAAAAGAGGAGCTGTCCCTCGAAAAAGGGACAGTTGAGAGGTGTGCATCATAAAAACCATTTTCTTCACTACTATTTTTTTTTGGCTAAATGATAAAACACATTTACTTGTCTGCAGTATTATTATTGT
Source organism: Xenopus borealis (assembly GCA_024363595.1). Taxonomy (NCBI): domain Eukaryota; kingdom Metazoa; phylum Chordata; class Amphibia; order Anura; family Pipidae; genus Xenopus; species Xenopus borealis. The sequence continues at coordinate 11,238,423 of CM044434.1, read as the reverse complement.
TATCAGGCTGCAGTGAATTAATGTGTTTGAAAGGAAACATCTAGTAATCCCGCACTACAATCTAATTCTAAATATCATTCTGCAAAATGTCTCTGCAGCTGAGTTAATAATTATTGCACAAACATATGGAATATAAATGTATCCACAAAATATCAGCATGTTATTATTTAATGGGACTTTTGGGCTCACAAGAAGATGATTTTTACTCAGTGAACCCCAGTCCATTTGAACTTGCAGCACTTCATTTGTAATGTTGCTACTGTGTCTCCCTGATCAGAATGCAAAGTGGTGCAGATTCATAAGTCTTTTTTCTCAGTACTGGGATATATTCCAAGTCTGTGTCATCCTTTAACTTTTGAAAATGGCAGATGCAGTTTAACTTGATCATCAGCAATTAGATGAAACAAAGAAATCCATTCAACCGAACTTTTTACAGAGCTTTTCATCTATGTATTTAGACACAGAATATAACCACAGCAGAAATACATTCAGGCTTAAAAATGGCAACTTATTGTGAAATGGGTTCTGCTTTCATATTGATCTAAATTAATCTCTATAAAGAACATGTGTAATGGCTATAAAAGTATATTTTAACTATATAAAATCTAGTAGAAATACACACTTCAGATATTTTCTGTAGATACTACAGTAAGGGGCAGATTTATCATTGGTCGAATTTCGAATTGAAAATAATTCGAAATTCGACCATGTGAATAGTGAGGGAAGTAAAATCCTTCAAATTCGTTTTTTTAAAGGGGAAGATTTTTGACCATCGAATATTCGAATACAATTAAATTTCAATATTCAAATTAAATTCAAATATTCGAATTGGTCGAATATTCAAAATTAGATGGTCGATTTTGCCTCATTTATATATTCTAAATTCTAATTGGAATCTTTTTGAAAATTCGATCGAATTTCGAATCCTTCATGTGAATTTGATAAATCTGCCCCTAAGTCTTATGCACAGAGTTTTCATAAATGTTTACATGCAGCTCCTCAGCAACCATTTAGTTTAAAATTTAAAACTCCCATACAGTCAAAATTTGAAAAGAAAAAAAAGACCAATCAAAATTCTCATTTCAATTTTTTTTAAACTCGAATCAAATTTGGACTATTCCCTAGTCGAATTACACTAAAATAAAGTAAAAATAAAAAATTTTTAATTTTCAATTTTACCCTTGATAACTCTGCCCCTTAGTAGATATATATTAACCTCCCTAAAACATACCCAGCATTGCTTTCCCTTCTTTCCAGATTTTCTTCAGCACTTTGGCTCAGCTGTATACACACCTCTTTTTATATGATTGAAGTGAAATGGAGTTTTTTATGATTGCTCCAGTTATATTGTTTAAAGTTAACATCCAGAAACTAAGGGGCTGATTTACTAAATTCAGGTGAATAGATCGAAGTTCATTTGAATTCGATCGAATTCCGATCGTAGGATTAATTCAATTGGTCGAATATGCAAATTAGGCTTATTCGATCATCGAATAGCAAACGATCGAATATTCGATCATTCCATCAGCGAAGGATTTAATTGTTAAAAGTTATTCGATTGCCTACTTCGCCAGATTGGACCTACCGAATTTTAATAGAAGCCCTCCCATAGGCTTCTGAGGCTAAGTCCTGATCGAATAGGATTCGTATGATCGAATAGGATTCGTATGATCGAAGTCTTCGATCGTTCGAATCGTACGAATTATTCGAATGATTGAATAATTCATTTGAATGATCGTTATTCGATCGTTATTCGATCATTGAATGATCGAAGATCGAATAAAAGGGTAGACTAAAACTATTCAATTAGCATTCGAAAATCGAATACTAATCGAATATCGAGGATAATCGATTTTTTTGGGGGGGGGATAATATTAAATCTGCCGCTAAGTATATCCCCCTCTTGTTTCCTTCTCTTGGAAATATAAGGTACACGTCTGCCAAGGTATATTTGGTTATGACTTCAGAATATGTGGATTCTTCACAGAGAATACAAGAGCATATCTTAAAGTTAGAAAAAAGGTTTCATATTTGGCTACAGAGATGGATGTTCAAGGAAAAATCTACAATGGCAGATAAAGCTGTTAATTTTAAGAATGTGAAACATTTTTAGTATTACAAGGTAACTGTCATCACATTATGATACCAGTTATCTGTTAGAGCTGAGAGTTGGGTCACTAGTTAGTAGCAGGTTACAGTAGTCTAAGGGGCAGATTTACTATTAGACAAATTTCAAATAGAATTAAATTCGACTAATCAAAAAATTTTTGGGGTGGGAAAATTGTTTGTACAGTATGTTTTTGATTGAATAGGTCCGTTTTCGATCAAATTAGAATAATTTGATCGCATTATTCCAATCAAACGATTTAAAAAAAAATTAATTTTCCAAAGCTTAGAAAAAATCTCTGTTAAGGTTATGGGATGTCCCCCATAGGTTAAAATGGCAATTTGGAAGGTTTAAGGTAGCAAATGGTTGAATTCAAAAATTTTTAAATAGGCAGTTCTTCAAATTGGAATTTTTAAATGTTTTCAATTCAGTAGTGGAAGTAGCCCAAAATTACTTTGAAATTAGCTTAGATTAAAATTTGAATTTTTTAAATTTGAATTTTTTAAAAAAAATTGAATTTTATTCCAAAATTTATCATTGGTCGAATTTCGAATTGAAAAAAATTCGAAATTCAACCATGGGAATAGTAGGTGAAGTAAAATCCTTCTAATTTGGATATTGAATTCAAAGGATTATACCGCAATTCAATCGATCGAATGATCGAAAAGGAAAAATTTGATCAAACAAATTTTTTTTATTCGTTCAAAAATAATGATTCCCAATTTGGTAGCTTTGATCTGGCAAACTACAGTAGGTGGTCGATTAAAAATTTAAAGGGTAAGTACTTCAACCATCGAATATTTGAATATTTGAATACAATTTTATTTGAATATTCAAATTATTCAAAATTATTCAAATTCGAATATTCGATGGTCAAATTTGCCTAATTTGCATATTTGAAGATTCGAATTTGAATCTTTTTGAAATTCGATTGAACTTCAAATTAGTCATGTGAATTTAGTAAATCTGCCCCTTAGTAAATGTGCCCCATAGTGCACACTAAGGGCTAAACTCTATGGAGAATTTTGAGAATATGTATGAGTGTCTTAGCTTTTGATTGTAAAAGAAAGGGATGTATTTAGGCAATATTGCATAATGATGTTTACGGGGGTTATTTATAGTGATTTGCTGCAAATTCCCGTGATTCACCGCTGGCGTGATATAGTTCGAAATTCACGAATATATATAGTAAAAACGTTTTGAAATTCACAAGTTTATAGTGAAAACGTTCGAAATTCACAAATTTATAGTGAAAATGTTTGAATTTCACGAATTTTGTGGAATAGTTCAAAATTCATGAATTTATAGTGAAATTGCTTGAAACTCACGAATTCGGCGAAGCAAAACACCCCATATTCGCCCATCACTAGTTATTTACTAATGTCCAATTTTTTCTGGTCAGACTTTTAACAGGAAAATCCAAATTTTTTGGTAGATTTATTAAACCTCCAGTGGTGTTAAAAGTCAGATATTCTGATCTTCTTTGGGGTTTATTCAATAATTTGATAATTTTGTGGTTTCAGGTGTTAAATTAAAAAAAGTTGCAGATTCCAGGAATGAAATCCGTAAAAGTTTTCTGTGTCAAATAAAAATACTGCGTAAATAATGATTATGTTTCCCACAATTTTAGTCTCTTCCTGCATCAGAAAATTTTGTGAAACTTTTATTGTAAACAGGGGAAAAATCTGTCTAGATGTGGTCTGGGTGGTTTTCAGAAAATGGTGAGAATGTTTTTGGATTTTGTCCATAGTCCAGCCCACGGGCCAATAGCGGTCCATTTTCAAATTTACACAGTAGAAAGCAGGCACACTGGTGCACACTGTTGTTGCTGGTTAACCTGTACAAATTTTTTACTGCAGAAACGCAACATTTCGGGGCACATTTCAATTCCACATTAAATTATTTTGCATGGGTTAACCTGCAACAGCAGTCTTGTGTGCCAGTGTGCCTGCTTTCTACAGATTACTGGAGTTTGCCATTGCCTCTATCACTGGGCACCAAGCTACTGTTTATCCATTTAATTAACACAAGTGAGCGAAAGCTCTTCCTTCTCAAATTTACACTGCCTGCAGTAGCAGCCTGGTTATCCAGCCAGACTGCACCAAACTTTTCTTTTCTGCTGTCTGACTTTTTTTTTTACAGCTCCCCTGGTGCTCTCTCCTCCTTGTCCCTGCGGCCATATTAAATTACTCTAGAGAGAGGAGAGAGCAATATCAGCTGCTGCGGATTGGCCAGCACTGAAACTACCCACCTCCTTCAGTTACTTGATTTTAGTGTGGGAGAAAGGGAAGGAAAGAGCTGCTTATACTAAAGCTCTGCTATCTGTAGCCTGCTCATACATGGTCAGTCAATGCCTCTGCTTTTGTATTATTCATAGTTGTCCTTGGTATTTGTGCTGGCTACTGGTCCACTTTCCAGTCAAAGCCAGAGAGTAGTGCAGGCAGTAAATCATGTAAAATAACTGTGCCATCCAGCTATGAGTTCTGGGGATATTTGTGCATGGAATTGCCACTGTGCCTATCCAAACAGACTCCACGTCTCCACTTCTTAAATGCTGTGTACGTGTCCATCTCCAGGAGTGAATGATCCTGATCACAAGCTAGCTACAGTACCTCAGAAGGGATAGCAGTATCAGGCTAAATGTAAAGCTGAATGGTCGGCCCCCACACATTTTCACCTCACCTCATCGCAAAAAGTTTGGACACCCAAACATTACCTCCCAGGCATCACTTTGCAAGTGAAAGTGATAGACGCTAGTGGTAAATTGCACTCTATTGCCAGGCAACTTTTCACTCTGGCGAATGGACGTTACTCCGCAAATATACAAAAATGCGGATTTTACTGAACCTTACTTTTTTTTGCTAGACCTGCCTTCACCAGTTCAGACTAGGCGAAGTACAATGGAGTGCATAGAACTTCCTAAATCTTCAGTTACTTACATCATATTCTGAGTGGAAAAGTCATCTAAGTGAAAAAATTGTTGGTAGCTTTTCCTTTTTCAGGGTGATAGGCTGCAAAAGTCCTATAAAAAGTTTTTGTGTAATTGTTTTCCCCCACACATTTTTTAACATATGGAACATTATTTTACAATGGGCTCATGTGTAGGACATTATAACAACTCTATTGACTTTATTAAGGTTCCCTTGG
>CM044434.1:11214394-11226746 GCA_024363595.1 Xenopus borealis | reverse complement strand
TCCATAAATAAACAAATGGAAGTGCTCACATCCCCAGACAACAGCAGATGGCATAATGCAAAATTTCACTGTGTATCCATGCCACTAAAGAGTTGGTGCTCACAGATCCGACAGACAGGCAAAGTAAAGGAACTGCAGATTTTATTTCAGGCAAGGAGTAAATAAGCCCAAAGCATGTGTTCTTATTACCTCATTGTATAAAATAAAATCTACAGTTCCTTTACTTTGCCTATCTATGGGATCTGTGAGTGCCCGCTATTATTTCCATGATTGGGAAGAGAGCATCAAGAGGATCACACAAAATAGATCAATTTTTTAAACTAGTTCTTTGAAAATAAGGTGTGTTAACTAGGAAATATTTGTGTGGGAGTTTATTTGACCAGTGTAGGAGGGAGTTAAGAGAGCATTGATATAAATTCGATCAGCTTTTTGATGTCTCCTTTTAAGGGTTCATAGCTATGATATTTAAAATAAGGTCAAATAATGTTGCCACTCCAAGTCTATTCTGTGATGGTGATTAGTAAGAGCTTAATATTTCTAGCATGTTGCTATTTAATTAAAAGAGAGAGTAAAAGCAAAGCAAAACTAGCTTTCAGTAGCTACAAACTAATGAGGTGTATGTAATAAAACAATTTTAAGAAAACAAAACCAATTCTTCATTCTAAAACATAGCTGTAATGCAACGCAGGGGACATTAATAAGTAGATGCCAGATTTTGCATCCACATCTGTCAGTGTGTTGAAAAATATAACTTGCTTGCTGGGCGATGGCATACACAATTGGCTGTTTGTTACTTTGCAAAGAGCAAGTTACAGTAACCCTTTATAGGTTATTGAAAGTAACATATTGATTAATAATCTATACCTTCATATAATTTCTAGAAAACAATGTTTAGAGCAGCAATAATAATCAGGCCAATGTTAGTGTATGCTTATACTGTACATTCTATTGTTCATCTGTTATCTTTCTTTAATGAAGATATCTTTCAGCAATAGATTGTCTTTTTACTAGAGCACATTATATTCACTCACATCTCTTGCTGTCTGTTGTAGCAAACTTTCACTTGGTTAAGAAAGATCAATATGTCAAAAGTGGGTTTATTACAAAAACAGTTTTTATTGACATTTGCTGAACATGACTTATGCCCTGGTCAGTGACTTGCTTCACCTGCGAGGTGACAAATAACCCAGGGCAATTCACTGTGACACACGTCCAAAGATCAGCCAGTACAGAAATATTATATATTTTATATCCAATATTACGGTTTCTTTATCTTATAAATTGAGTAGATTACTACATCAATCTGGGTACTATATTACATAAATGTGTCAATATGTGTTCCTGTCAAATGTCATAAACACAAACTTGACATTACATCTTAAAGAAATTGCAATATTCGAATAAAATTACATTTGAATATTCGAATCATTCGAATTCGAATATTCGATGGTCGAATTTGGCTAATTTGCATATTTGAAATTCGAATCTTTTTGAAAATTCGATCGAATATTCAAATCCTTCATGTGAATTCATGTGAATTTAGTAAATCTGCCCCTAATTGTTCAAGCATAGTAAAAATTGTGTAATACTTTTTTTGGTGAAACATTTCACAATTTATCTGTACTGTAAAATGCATGGAAAAAATGTAATTGGTAATTTTCTCCTGGAATGCCATGTATTTATATGATCTTAAGAATTCTTGAAATGGGGGAAATTTGCTGAAATGCATTGAAATTGTGCAATCAATTTTAGACACATGATACATCTTTTTCACCCATTAGAGTCTATGGGTGTCATTTTTGTGGCGAAACTAGGCAAAATTTTTTGCTTATCACTACTTAAGAATTGTATAATACATCATGCCTAAAAATTATATTGAAAGATTGTGTCCCTTTGGTACAGTATATTCCACTTTTCTAAGTACAATTTAACAGGAAGTAGGTTAGCATACTCCTAATGTAATTGCTTTTTTAAATTAGCATTTCTATTCTAAATAATATTCATTGTAGAGACTTTTCACACATGGCATATTCACAAAATAAGTAGTAGAGGAGGCAAAGTACTGAATTTGCTGAGCATTCTTATTGTATCCCTAGTTATTATTTCTAGAGATGCAATCTGAATATCCTTTATGACCTTCTGTATTTGACAGTAATGAGGTATCATATGTGACTCACATAATTATGCTGTGAATTAATGCCATCTCTGTGCAAATAAATTATAGAACAATATTATTTTCTGTATCTTTAATAATGGTTTTCCAGGAAGATGCATTAAGAATAAAAATGATCATGTTGACAACTGTGATCCCACAGTTGACAATTCTTTAACACCCACATTTATATTATATATATATATTTAAAAGCTCACATCATTTAGAGCTATAGATTTCAGTTTGCGTATCCACCATGCTTCTCTTTGTTTTAACTCACAATATCCTCCATATTTAAAAGTGGAATTGCCACTAAAACAATACTAAGCAATTTTAATTGATCCATGTCAATACAGTTAAGCTAGTATTTCCCAGTTTGATTGAGGACTTATGTTGGGAGATGTGTGTCATTTTACTAATGTAGATTAGACCACATGTGCATAAATTGCATATTTTGTAATTGGACATTACACTGGGATGTAAAAGTACAATCAAATAGTATGATCAAAAATCGACCAAATAGGTCCCTTTTCTATCAAATCTAAATTGTTTGAATGCATAGTTCAATTCGAACTCATGCCTTAGAAAAAAAATTTAAGTGTAGGTTCTAGGAGGTCCCCCGTAAGCTAAAATGGCAATTCAGTAGCATTAATGTGGCAAAGTGTCGAATTTGAAGGATGTTAAGGGGATGTACTTCAAAATTCGAATTTTCGCTCAATTCAAATCGAATTTTGGGTAAAGTCAAAGTAGCCCAAAATTACAACTAAATTCAAATTTTAAAAATGTTGATTTTATTTGAAAATTCCCACAGTAAATGTGTCCCCTAACTTTTCCGAATATAATCCAGAATATGTTATCAATCTTGATAGCATATAAAAATGACTTTTTTAACATTTATTTGATGTATGATGTATGATGTATGATGGGTTATAGTGTGTGTGTGAGCAATAATAACATATATTGCAGTGTATATTATGGGACAGATTTATCAAGGCTCGAATTTTGAAGTGCAAAAACTTTGAATTCAAATTCAAAAAGACCAGCCAAAACGAATTTGAATTTTTTGTTGAATTTGTTTTTGATCGAATAGGTCCGTATTTGATTCAATTTGAATCAATCAATTAAAATTTTTTCGTACATTCAATTTTCAAAGTCCACCAATTGACTCCATATAGGTTCTAGGAGGTCCCCCCAAAGCCAAAACAGCAATTTGACTAGTCGAAATACACAAAAATAGCTTGAAATTCTAATTTTTTTTTTTATTCGAATTTTCACTTCGACCCATGAAAAATCTGTCCCTATTTTTTTAAGTAAAAACATTACAAAAATATTGTTGGAAATGTAAGCATGTAACAGTTAGGGGCAGATTAACTAAGGGTCGAAGTGAAAATGAGAATTAAAAAATTTGAATATCAAAGTAATATTTGGCTACTTTGACTATCTAATAGGCCAAAATTTTATTCAAATTGAATCAAAAATCGAAGTAAAGGTCCTTTTTCGATCGAAAAATCACTTTCGACTTTTATGGTTGAATTTTGAAGTTTTTTAACTTCAAAACTCGACCCTTAGTAAATCTGCCCCTGTAAGTGGCAATGAAAGTACCAGAACTTAGCTCTATCCCATATGTTGGGGCTTTATATAATATATTTTTAACGTTATGCATCCTCCTGGTTTCCATCCCTGAAATAGAATTTCAGTGCAGTGAAGCTATTCTCTTTTATGGTAAGTGTAAAACAAAATAATTTGATAAGTGTACTAATGAAAGTTGTGTGTCGCATAATATAAGGTTCCAGTAAAATACAACTTAAACTTGAAGCTATGGGTACTCAGTTTTGAGCATAATCATTTGAAAATTATTTCAAATGTTAACGAGCAGTAATCTGTAGTGATGGGCGAAACGGCCGCGTTTCGCTTCGCCGAAAAATTCGCGAATTTCCAGAGAAATTCTCGAATTTTTCGCCGATTCGCGAAACGAGTCGCGCGTCGTTTCCGACGCGTCACGTCATTTTCGGCGCACGTCGCGTCATTTTCGGCGCGGCGCGTCAAAAACGACGCGCGACTCGTTTTTGCGCGGCAAATTTTTTTTTGCAGTTTCGCAAATTTATTCACCAGCGGCGAATCGCGGGAATTCGCCGCGAATTCACCCCTGGCGAATAAATTCGCCCATCACTAGTAATCTGTAAACATGTCTAAATTCCCACATTAGTGAGAATATTATTCCCAGTTAAAATATTTAGGATTTTGCAATTCTGCTTCAATCAGATAATTGAAGTGGCCATATTGGGTAACACTAATCAATGTTGTGCAGATTATTTTTAAATATTACCTGAGTTTGTCTTGCCAGTCTTAATACTGATATAGATATTTTGTTTTGATATTGTGGAAAGAAAAATAAAATGGTTAGACTCGCAAAGCTTCCTACAGAGAATGCTTTGTGAATAATAAGCAGGGAGAGAAATCTCTGCTGGCAATTATACAAAAAGCCATTAGTGGACTATTCACAAAATAAGCACAATTCTTCTTTATATGTGTCTAATTTTATTGTGATGTATTGTAATTCTTAATGTAGACAGCCACTGTGTCTCTGTATTTATCTATATGGATAATTTTGCTAATATTTTACTTTTGTTCTATCCTATTTATTAGATCAAAATATTTCTTTGTGACCTAACACATTCACAGTTCGTTTAAGTGAATCATAAGTGTAATGTACCTGTTTAGGCATTTAGTACATGTCTATTATAGGTGCATGGGCACACTTTCAAGAGAATGTTGTTATTTAGTATAAAAAGTCTGGCTACCAACAGATGAATCTATGATGATTCAAGGGACACTTTTACTTGGCAAGACTAGAATGTGCTAGCATATTCTTCTATGTGTTCACTGGGTCAGAAGCAGCTGTTCAGAGATATTTGTAGTCAACTATCTAGGTAGCTAAACCATGTATGTATTGTGAAGTTGTACAGCTTCCACTGTTTTCATTCATGTTTGTTTTTGCATTATTCTTCCCAACCCTTGACTTTTGCCTGTGTGCATAATTAACCACAACACAGGAGTAATAGCTCCGCTGTTTATTGGCCATAAACTAATGTAATTTATATTTACGTAGGTAAAAATATTTTGTTTTGAAGTTTCAAAGCTCCAACTTTGCTTTGAAAAGGGGAAAATGCATCCAAGATGGTGTTCATATTCCCCATGCAAATTTGAGTAAAATGCTTTTCTCTTTTTTTTTAACCATGTTTTAAAAATGAAGTTGTACAAGTATATATATTTTGTTTTCCTTTTTTATGGTATATTGTGCGTTATGCAATGTCAAATGAAATTTGTTCCATATGTATTTTTAAAACAATTCCAGTATGTTTTGTTGTTCATATGGTTTTGTCTTCATAAATTACATTTATTCTCCTATATAAAATATAAAGTTGATTCTGCTGAACAGTCATCAGAGACTAACAACAATGATTAAATGCCAAGTTTCTTGATGTACTGAAAAAGGTTACAGTAGTTTTTATAAAGCTGTTGCATTGTGTCAGATTTCCTGGTTTACAGAATTATCACTGTAGAAATAATATTTCAGTAATCGTAAATCATAACTGGAACTAGCTAATATAATCAAACTCACTTGATGCAATTCTTTTGCCACTTAATTACCTGGGGATAAATGGATTGTGTGGATTTCTGTTCTTCTGTCTACATCAGCAAATTTGTGTATATTTTGTCTTGGTATCTAGTATTGATGGAAGGTCTGCAGAGCTACATATTTGCATTTTTTTTTCTTGTAAAGTGAATTAATAACTAGAGAAAAAGAATGACACAGTGAAAATGGGAAACAAATAATTATGCATTTGCTTAATACAGACTTGCAAACATTTCCGGCATTGATGCTCTGGTTTATGCTGGCTACAGCATTTTAGTAGTAAACTGATTAGGAAGATGGCATTGTATATAGTTGCTCACTTGAGGATAACTAAGTAAACATTTAAAGGCTAATTTATTAACATGGGACACAAGGGCTATGCTTGGTAATGATCATAAAAGTGCAATGGTCAGCAGCAGACAAAGGCCCACTTATGAAGTACGTAGTGCAAAGTGTACTTTTCAAAAAATCTAATTTATATTTGAATCCACACTACTGCTATCACAGTATATCCTGTTCCAACCATGTAATAATCAATACCATATCAAAAGACAATGAGGGGTGCATTCACTTTTTAAGCACAATAACCATGGTTTGTTCAAAGAATGCACTATTTTCCTAGAATTTTGGCCACATTGTAGATGCAAATAGTTGATTCTCTTAACACAACTGAGCCAGTCTTACAGCATTTGTGTTTACTTCACTGTGTTGAATGAAACTGTACATGTATCTGATTCCATATAAGGCACAGTGTCACTGAATGCCTTAATAGCCAGCCTGGTGTAATTTCTGATGTTTGTCATGCAAATGGCATAACCACATGATTGTTTAGAGACAAGGGTGCTGCACCTTTTGACATAGGACATGAAGGGAACCCTAGAACTACCATCTGGTCAGAATGTGGCAACTGCTCCAGGGTTCCCTTGCATCAATAGGTGCTGTAGATTTGCACTTGGATCAGAAAGCAGGAAGGTTTGAGAAGTGACTAATGCAAATATATGACAAGTAGTAGGAGTGTATTTTTTTTAAGTTCCTTTTACGTTCCTTATACACAACTCACTGTGAGGGACTATGCTTCAGACATCAGCACTGAGTGAATGAGAAATAATAGTTTTTTAAAATTTCCTGTGATCCAATCCCCATTGCTTTGGTCCCAATTATGAAAATTTAAGCAAATTAAAGGGAGGGGACGGGGGCGATAAACAACAGTGGGCCTAGGGGTGCCCGCTATGTAAATCTGGCCCTGAAAACACAATCATAATGTTCCATTAAAAGCAAATAGAGCAGATCATTTAAGAAAACCTACCTGTTGTATATTACCTGTGAAGCACTACAATATCTGAATCCACAGTAAAGAATAGTGTAAAGTTCTAATTATGACAACTACTGTAGCTTATCTGTAGTTAATAGAATATAACATTTTTCAGGATCCTACAATGCTCTAGTCAGGGATCTGCAACCTTGGCTCTCCAGCTGTTAAGGAACTACAAGTCCCACAATGCAATGAAGGAGTCTGTCATGATTCATAAAGGCAAATGCATTGTGGGACTTGTTGTTCCTTAACATCTGGAGAGCCAAGGTTGCAGATCCCTGCTCTAGATTTATAAATGTTGTCTGACTTTATTTTGTATTCCATGAACTAACGGAAATTCTTTAGATTTCAGATATGATATGGAGTGAATACATATTTGCTATTGTTGGTGCTCATTGAATAATATACGGATTACTCATATATCAATACTTTATTTATATTGAGCTAAGAGGAGACTGAAGAAATATTGAATCTAAACATTCTGACAACATCTGCTCTAAGCATCTGAAATGTGCAGGGAAGAATGCATTTTTCATAGTCTAGTAAATTTTAGTGGTAGTTGAAAGGCCTAAAAAAAGATTGCCATACACCATTTTAAAGGGGCAGATTTATTAAGGGTCAAATTGAATTCAAATTTTCAAAAAAGTTTTTATGGTCAAAACTGTCAAATTTGACTAGGGAATTATCCAAACTCGATTCAAGTTGTTTTTTTTTTTAATATAATTAATTTTTTTAGATTTATAATACTCTGGCCCTTTAAGAATTTGAACAAGACTATTTGTCACCTAAAATCTGCAGAATTATGGATTAAATCAATATGAGAGGTCCAGGGATCAATTTGGAGATTTTTTCAGCCTGCGGAGAAAAAAAATCGAGACCCACTTGCTTACCTATAAGGGCCTAATATAGATCAAATATTAAATGTGAATATATTTTCTACCTATATTAAGAAATATTTGTAATTCCTAAACAAATTAGTAAAAAAAGAAATATTGTGTCACATTTTGAATGTCTTGTCACAAGTTTTTTTTTGTTTAGTTTTTCTGGTGCAAACATCTTTTTACTCAACCTTGAAAATGGGCAAAAAGGCCTTATAATGGGATTCTGCATTTACTGCACGAAATTGATTAAGCTGTCTATAAAAATGTACCCATTCTGTGGATTTTAAATAAATTATTTTAATATATAATCTTTTCAGATTTTTGAGATTAATTTTTAATCCTGTTTTTTCAGTACAACATGTTAAATAACTAGTGCCCTTTTACAGCTGGAGATTCTAAATCAATCATTTTGGAAGTACTCTCTGTTAGATCAGAGATACACAACATGATTTTTCATTCTAACAACTATTACCTTGTTCAGTAAAGATAGACTGATTGCATATTTGATTTTTTTTGTTTCTGTAAAGAGATATAAAAATGTATCAGAATTCAATTTGTGTGATTTTATAGTTTTTTCTGCTTCAAATTAGCTGGTTTAAAAAAAATTAATATTTGCATATTTATTTAACTACAGATATAAAAAACTTCAAATAAAACTTCAAATAAAAAAATTCGATTGAATATTTTCTATCAATCAAATTGCGGTAAAGTCCTTCAAATTCGATATTCGAATTTGAAGGATTTTACTTTCCCAACAATTCCCATGGTCGAATTCAATGGTTTCCTGTCTCACAGGAACTAAAGAAACTGGTAGAGCAAGATGTGATTGAAAAATCAGAATCATCCGAATGGGTTTCACCAATTGTTGTAACAATGAAGGAAACTGTAGGTATACGATTGTGTGTTGATCTCCGTGAACCTAATAAAGCAGTTGTTATAGATAGTCATCCCTTGCCTCACATAGAGGAAATATTTTCAGAACTCCGAGGAGCAAAGGACCAAGGACTATGTGATGTGAAGAATTTATATTATTGCTTTAAGATGCGTACGGTTTAATTGTTATTTATTAAATTTGCCCAAATGCTTTCCTACTATAGAGGGAATATATGGTGTTTATTCAAATGGCCTGCAGAGGTCACTGTGCACATGAGTTATGCTGTGCATACACAGTACTGCCTATACTGTTTAAGAAGGAAAGAGTTTATGTTACTGTTTTGTAATGATTGCATGAACCTGCTAATAAAGCCCTGTTATACTTTGATCGTCCTCGACTATCAAAACACAATACTACTATAAGGTAAATGTCAGGTTTGTTTCATCTCATTGCTTTATTATCCTAGTAAATTTACAATGTTGTGTGTTATAAAAAAAGCAATAACAAACAAGTACAAATAATGTAGAGAAGACACATTCTCCCATTGGGAGAATTATTTTATGATTACCGGAAGAATTTACTAAAATAATGACTAAATCTTGATATATTAATGAAGGTGTGATGCTGTACCAGTTGAGCATGTTACATTTTCAAACCCTAGTTTGATGAAGGGACTATTACTTACTTAAACTTAGAGCTCCTATATTAAAAATAAACACTGAATAGAACTTGGATTGAGCAAGTACTGAGTTGATGAGGGTGGAGGATGATGATATAATTTACTGGGTAACAGAAACATTTTATGTGTAAGAGTAAAAGATAAGTCAATCTTGTGTTTGTTTATCTTCACATAATTCCAGATTCAGATGGATGTATAAACAGAAGCAAAGCAGTCCTAAAAGGGATGGATTTCCAACCCCTCTAATATTGGAGAGAATAAACTTGAGGAGTAATGTTATGTTAAGTAGTTGCTAAGGTGATTCTACTGTTGCAATATAAATGTAATTATAAAAATAGTTCTGCAGTGAAAAATATAACCAAAAGAAGACAAATTAATCTTACTTTATCTTCTTGCAAATGCACAGAGTTTGTCAGATAAAATGGGAGAGCTAGAGATAATTGCATGTACAGAGAATTACAAAATAATCGGTTTCATTGAAACCTGGTGGGATGAGACACATTACTAGGCTGTGAATTTAGATGGATGTTAGCATTTTAGGAGGGATAGAGGGAATACAAATTGTTGGGGTGTTTGTCTTCACTATACCACACTCTGCATCACTTAGTGCTCTATCACTTGCACCCTGGCTTTACAAATTAACTTTTTTATGTGTATATAAAATCACTAATAAGTTAAAATTAGTGATGGACGAATGACTTTCATTTTGGCGAAAATTCACAATATGGCTAAAACTCACCAAAATGCATTAAAGTCTATGGGCGACAATTGCTTTTTCCTTTTATGAGAAGGTGATTCTGGGATGGCAGTGGATGTGATTTACTTAGACTTTGCTAAAGCATTCGATACAGTGCCATGCAGAAGGATACTGGTTAAATAAAGTTTGCCTGGAACATAGTGTTTGTTCCTGGATAGAGAACTGGCTAAAAGATAGATTAGAAAGAGTAGTGGTAAATTTTCTAATTGGACCAGTGTTAATGAAGTGCCACATGGCTCTGTACTAGGTCCTTTGCTTTTCTACTTGTTTTTAATGACCTGGAAGTGACCACTGAAAGTACTGTTTTTATGTTTGCTGATTATAGAAAATTGTGCAGAACTATAGGTTCCATGCAGGATACTGCCAATTTGCAGAGTGATTTGACTGAATTGGAAAAATGGGCAGCAAACTGGAAAATGAGATTCAATGTTGTTAAATGCAAGGTTATGCACTTTTACAAAAATAAAAGTTATACACTTTGGGGCAGATTTATCAAGGGTCACATTTCGAGTTTATCGGCACTATTATAAACTCAAAAAAAAAAAAATGGCATATCAAATTTATTAAGATCATGGAATTTTTTAAATCCAAGTGAATAGGATGGACCTGCAAACTCAAATTGAATTTTTGTTCTTTCAACAAAACCAATTAGATTTTTAAAAGTCCACCAAATGACTCCAAATTGGTTGTAGGAGGTTCCCATAGGCTAAAATGCCAAATGGCAAGTTTTATGTGGCGAATAGTCGAATTTTGAATTCTTAAAGAGACAGTACATGATACATTTAAAATTCAAATTTCAATTTTTTTTAAAACTCAAATTGAATTTGTATTATTATTATTACTACCCTAAAATAAACTCAAAATTCAAATAAAGTACTGCCTTGCATTAAAAAAAAAAAGTTTAAAAAGGGCTTTTGCCTCTTTGTAGGTCTCTGGTAAGGCGTCACCTGCAGGGCTGGTCTTACCTACTGCAGGGACCAATTGGAATCATTTTGGTGGGGCCCCCTAAATGGATAGTGACTGCCTTTCCCTCTGTCCAATTATAATTACTCACTACATTTAACTAACTTATTTTTATAGAGTTCAGCTGCATACACAGCACAGGAATTCTTTTTCACAGTATATGTAACTAAGTGCATTTTTATAAAACTACCCTCAAACCTTCCTGTTGTATGGTAAATAGTACAGGGGCATATCTATGCTGGCATGGTTTTCTTGAAGATTTCTGCACAGGCTATGATCAAACCTAGGTGGCTGTTCTTGCTGAATTTTGCTTAGAACAGGGGAATACCTGTTCTGTCATAGTTTTATAGCATCTTCCTTTACAGGCTAAAAACAAATGTATGTAATGGGCTGTTCCTGCTGAATTGTACTTAGTACAGGGGAATATCTAACCTATGCTGCTATAGTTTTATAGTGTATAGTATCTCTCTGTACAGGCTATGAGTAAACATGTATTATGTATCTAATCTAGTATGTAGCTGTATTAGATGGATGAACTTTGTGTTGTAGTGGTGACCTAGTGGCTTAATTGTTTTCTTTTGACCGGTGGGTTTAGTGTTCAATCCCCACCAAATGTTTTTTTCCCCTCTAATTTATATTAAAAAGAGTTTCTCTCTCCTCTCTGATTTTTTCCCTCTGCCTCCATTCTCTCTGTCCTCCACCATTTTCCCCCTGACCCTGTGTCTTTTTCCCTCCCCTGCATTTCCTCTGTCCCGTGTATTTCCCATGTCCCATGTATTTCTGTCCCTGAAGTTTAAAAGTAAAATAAAGTTCAAGGGCCTTGAACTCATGACTTTCTGTTTCTCAAACATGTGCCTTATCCATTTAGCTAGTAGAGAGCCACTGTCTGTGGGGGCAAAATTGTACACCATAAGCATTAAAGCCCAAAGGCACAAAGCCTAAGTTATAAAAATGATTTATAGCTTATCCTCTCCAATTTTTGCCTCTGCATTTCTCTCTCCTCCCTAATTTTTTTCCCATTGCCACCAAGTCTTTCTCTCCACCCCTGAATTTTCTCTGCCTGGTGTCTCTCTCTTCTCTAGGGTTGCCACCTGGCC
>CM044434.1:11199265-11213216 GCA_024363595.1 Xenopus borealis | reverse complement strand
CCATGTATCTCTCCCTCCCCCCATTTTCCCTCTGCAACCATCTCTCTCCTCTCTGATGTTTCTCTTAGCACCATGTATCTCTCCTCCCATTTTCCGTCTGACTCTCCTCCCTGATTTTTTCCCTCTGCACCATGTTACTCACCCACATCCCTCATTTTCCCTTAGCCTCCGGGTCTCTCTCTCCCCTGATTTTTCCCTCTGCCCTAGTGCCTCTTGCTCTCTCCCTAATTTTTTAGTGCCACTATACAATTTTTATTCTTCAGTTGTTGAATTGGTCATAAAACAAAAAGTTTGCATTGGTACCAATTCTAGAATTGAATAACATTTTCAAAAGCATCCCTTGTCCATGATGTTCTTAAAGGAACAGCCAGAAAAATTATTAGTGATTGGCGAATTGCGGTGTTTTGCTTCGCCAATTTTTTTTTGCGAATTTCAAGAGAAATTTGCTAAACGGCTACAAATTTTCCAACATTTTTTGTATGCCCGTGTCAAAAATGAGATGCCGGCAAATTTTTGCCAGTGTTTCGCGAATCGCTGGAATTTGCTGCGAATTTGTCGCAAGCGAATACATTCGCCTATCACTAAAAATGATACCTATTATATAAAATTACATCAAAATGCGAAAATGACCTAACTATTTTCAAAAATGAAATCCACTCACAAATTTAGTAACTTAATTTGCCTCTAATACTTGGAACAACTATGTATGTTGAAATGCTAGCATTGTCATGTCAAAAATTGTTAGTGCAACTCTGATCAGTTTTTTGTGATTTATTTCTCAGCTAATATAACAAAAATAGTACCTTAAACAATACATTAACTTTGCTTAAAGGTAAACTATACCCCCAAAATTAATATTTAACTTTGTCAGTGAATTGTAGGATCCCAGGGGGTGGCCCTCATTTCTTTAAATGACAATTTTATATTCCGGATTACCCAATGGCACATACAGTACAGTACTACTAAAAAAAGTATATCATTATGAAAATTGTATATTTACATGAAGTTGGGTTTAAAATACTGTATGAGCTGTTTTATGCAATATATTTTTAAAGACAAACATTGTGCAGGTGTATAGTTTTCTATTGAAAAATATATAATGGTGGCAAATATACTAAAGTGATGTTGGCAATGTGCAAGAAACAATGCATTTAATATTCTTAAAAGATCATAGTGGAGGGAAAGGTGCTACAGTAATTCAGTTAATCCACTCAATATAGGCTGGCAATGTGCAGTAGAGACTGACATTCTAAGACAGTTTGCAACTGGTTTTCTTTTTTTTTATTATTATTATTATTGTTTTTTGAGTTATTTAGCTTTTTATTCAGCAGCTCTACAGTTTGCAATTTGCAATTTGGTTGCTAGGGTCCAAATTACCATAGCAACAATATGAATAGGAGAGGCACTGAAGAGAAAGATGAGTAACTGAAAGAAGCAATAACTAATACATTATTATTATTAATAATAATAATAATAATAACAATAATAATAATATAAATATATTTGAAGGTTTATAGAGCATTTGTTTTTTAGATGGGGTCAGTGACCCATTTAAAAACTAGAAAGAGTCAGAAGAAGAAGGAAAATAATTTAAAAACTATATAAAAGAACAAATGAAGATCAGTTGAAAGTTGCATGTAGACAGCCACTGCCTGATAATACACAATTGCACACCACAAGGATCTCCTAAGTAAAAATGATTTATAGATCACCCTGACTGTGTCAAAAATATGTTTTAAAGGTGGAGGAATGATTTGCCAGATTTCCCAGACCTTTCTGCCTCATGTCTCTCTCTCCTCCCTGTTTTTCCCCTCTGCCGCCATGTCTTTCTCTCTCCCCCTGATTTTCCTCTGCCCTGTGGTTCTCTCCTCCCCATTTTTTTCCCTCGGCCCCTGTGCCTCTTACTCTCCCCCATAATTTCTTCTGCCTGGTGTCTCTGGCTCCTGATTTCCTATTTGCCCTCTGTGCCTCTGGCTATCCCCCTGATTTCCCCTCTGCCCTGTTTCTAGCTCAAGTTCCTCTGTTAACAGCATTGTCCATTTAGAGTAATGTGGTTGAAGGAAACAAAATGTAAACTTTTCTGGTTCGTCAAGGCAACGTGGGGGAATGCATTCAGTGTATAGCGTGTCTATCCCATGCAGTTACAGCGCACAAATACACAAATGAGACTGTCTCTTTCTCTGGAAAATTTCATGAATAAATACTCTCAGAAACCACATCAGATGGCAGAGTGGCAATTCCATCAATAAATACCCAAAAATGCATAACTGAATGGCACAAATGCAACTTTTGCTAACAAGGACATTGTTAAATATCACAAGGCAGTGTAATAAACAAGATTTGTATCCTTACTTGGCCAACAGTCTTTCAGCCCTGATAGTCTGGGGGGAGAAGATGGGTCTGCAACACCAGCGTTTTCCATCCATCCTGCCTGTTAGCTGAGTACTGGAAAATTCAAACGTATGCTGGCGCCTTTTTCCCCTGCATACAATTGACTGTCATGTGTCCAGTAGCTGAAGGCAGACAAACTTGGAGCACAGCACCCAATAATGAATAAAATGCCTTTATTTCAATTTTTCTGGCAACAGTCTGGACATGGCGACGTTTCAGACCTCATAAGGTCTTTTATCAAGCTCAGTAGCTGAAGGCATACAGGCAGGCCTGCCATCAGGGGGGACAAGTGTCCTGGGCCCGGGGCTGAAGGGGGGCCCGGCAGCGATTAGGGGAGGGGCTTGTGTACTAGGGTTGGCCGGGCACAAATGTTGTTGTGCGGGGCCCCGTGATTTCTAATGGCGGCCCTGCATACAGGGCTGGTTAGAGGGATGTCAGATTTACAGTAAATTATGAGGGTAGACTGTCAAGGTATGTTTCCTAGGGGACATGATTACACATTACAAGTTTATTAGAGAACATTATAGACAAATAGAAGGGGTGTTCAGGGCCGGAACTAGGGGGTAGGCAGAGTAGGTACGTGCCTAGGGAGCAAAGCTTCGGAGGTATCAGGCACGTACCTGCTCTGTTGCCTACCCTCTCTCATCGACTGTGCGCACTCTTTCCTTGTATTTCTTGCCTGATGTGCATGCAGGCCAATTGGCGCTTGCACACATTCAGCCAGGACCAACCAGGTTGCCTAGGGGTGTTACGTATAAGCTCCCAAACCCAAAACAAACCCCAAGATCCCGCCTTGGCTCACTCTTGCACCTAATACAGCTACCTTTTGCTTTGGGAGGAGCCCTCTGCTACTTGGATCCCGTTAGGTCGTAATGCGAGAGGACAAGGAGAGAGTTTCTAGCAGAGAAGGGGACCATATGTTTGCAGCAGAAAAGGAGAACAGGGAGCGTGGTCAAGAGAGAGTCATTACCAATCAGGAGAAGCAGTACAATTACAGGAGATGAGTGTAGTTTAGGTCACAGGCCAGGTCAAACACAGCAATATCACATTACAAGCAGGATTCAGGAAAGTAGTCAGTACACAGGACAGGAGAGTCAGCAAACTAGACAAGGTCAGGGACAGGCATGGTCTGAGAACATCTGAACAGATCTGAAACAGAAGAAATCACACCAAGGAACTATTGAAAATATGTAAACCAGGTTGGCCAGTGCTCCAAAAAATTAAGACAGGCATCCCTGTTGCACCACTGCTAGGCCACCAGGTACTCTCACAAGGGGACCTTGTTACCCATAAAGAGGATCACCACACCAGAGACCACCCCTTTCAGACTATAGAAAAAGAACTTTAATTTGAAGCAGCATGAGGACAGTGAGTTTTTTGAATGCACTGCAGGATGTTGTTATGATGGCTAATTCTGTTAATGCTTTCAAGAGTTTGAATGATTTTTTTGGACAAACAGTACAGTGTATGTGAGTGTACGAAGGGGTAAGTTGGAGTGTTTGTATGTATGGATGCTGGGTTTCATTTGGAGGGATTGGACTTGATGGACTTTCATGGAGTTTGACTCATTTCTAGTTATAATATAAACCACACTCTTAAGGGAAGCATTGCAACCCACTTCATAGTTAGGTTTGGTTCTAAGGATTAAGCAGGAGTTGTGCAGTAGGAAAAAAGTCATCAAAATAGTAAATAAGAAAATCTTGATGGAAATACATAATGTAAAGATGCTAGATAGATACAGTAGATACATAAATATATGCATATACTGTATGATGGATAAAATATTTTGCATATATTTTTAATTGTTACATTATAAATGTGTCGCTGCATAGTTTCATGCACACTAGGGGGTTATTTAGCAACATTTGTACATTTTTATTCCATGACTGAATTTTTTTGTGCTACGAACAAAAGGGCCAAATTTTTGCCAGCGACTGCTTTGCCATACCTTCAGTACCACTATGCTAATTCACTAAAATGCAAAGTTGCATCTCAGCAGCCGAAAGCTGGCATTGCTTTGGCTGGGCAATCATTTCCTAGTGAATTTTCACTATTGTTCATTTCTGCCTAGCGAATAAGTTAAAAACCCTTATGTAAAACATTTCCATCTGAAAGCTTGCAAGGTGATGTAGGAGCTTTCCTAAGTAATATGTAAACTATATGTTCAATTTGAGCTTATGGGCTTATTTGATTACATATTTGGATTGTGTAATAAAGACAGAGTTGTATGTTAGTTTATTTGAAGTTAAAAAAAACCCTCTAAAAGTACACACATTCAACATTTGTAACAGGCGTTCCAGTGTTGATGATGAGCAGAAACCTAGACTATATGGTTGCTGTGAATGTTATTTAATTACCTTATGAGAACTGTACAGAAGGTTACATGTTAAACCTGACCCTGGACATATTATTTACTTGTTGAAAACTGGCTGAAAGATTATGATTGTGGTGATAATAGAATAAATTAGGGGGCCTATTTGCTAACATGTAGTTTGCATTGTACTGTCTGTGTGGGGCTTATGATAGTAAACTGTGCACAACAAAAGGTTCCATATGGTATGTTTCCACTTATCAGAGTGATCTGAAAATATTGATGGTTAATTAATTAACTGACTCAACTTGTGTCTTGGCAAGCCCCAACCTTAGGGGTCTACTCATTCTACCCCCATGGCTAACTCCCCTGTATGTATCTGCCTGCTTAACCAATGCATATAACTAATGAACCATCCACCACAGGGCAAGCGGTGAGTACAGGGCTCCAGTGCACATTCAGGTGTTCCATAACTTCCACATTAATAAGCAATAGAAGGCAATATACACTTATAACCTACTTTTAAAATGGCATTAATCATGTGCTATGTATTTGACATGGGGCAGTTTCACTAATCACTTCTCAGAAAATAAATACGGAGTAACAAGAGCATATACAGTATAATGATATTGTTTTCTGTGCTGTAGCATATTTGTCTCATACTATATGTGTAAACCCACTCATACATTGCATGTACTCAATAACTTGAGTTACTTTTCAATAAATCACTTTAACACAATATACTACTCTGACAGTGTTGTTTAGGTTGTGCTAAGGGTTCAAGAAATAAAAGGGCATTTGTTTAATGGATAGAATCCAGAATTTCCCTGGCTTACAGCCATAATAGTATAATGTCCATTGACCTGTTTTGCTTGTGGCTATAGGTTCATAGCAAATGTTACCCTCTAATTATTCCCTGATGCTTTCATACTGTCATCAATTTTTACATCAAATGTAAAAGGCTTTTGAAAACCTTGTGGTGACCATTATTCATATTATAGAGTTTGATATGCAGCTTTCTTTATTTTATTATTACATTATAGAATGTGAACTGTAAATTAGCTTTATAACCTAGGTAAGTACCAGTCTTTTGTACTTGAACTTATCATCCATCAACAGTGACAGCAATTAAGCATGTGGTAAAATATCTGCATTTGCATGTGTTATGGCAAAAATAAATAGCATACTAAACAGTGTAATATATGATTTTCATCATGGTTATTTTAGACAAATTAAAATTAATCAAGCTTTGTGCTTCATATTTCACCATTATCAGGTATTAATTTAATTACATGTAGTAATGCAAGATATCACCTATGTTACTAAACCCATCCCTACACACTTAAAATTAGTTAAAATTAGTTAGTTAAAATTAGGTTAGTAGAGGTTCTGGGAAAAAGATTTATCATCATTCAATAGGAAGTCTATATTGCAGCGATGATGTAAGTGTGTTAGTTGCTAGACATTTTTTAATGGAGCGATTTCAGGTCTGAATCAGGAGAAAGGTTTAAGACTTCCAAACATAACTCATTAAAAATAAAAAATTACTGGCCTTCAGCAGATCTTCCAGGCAAGGGATTAATTATTCACAGGCAGATCTTACTATAGTGGCACTGATCTTCGGATTTTTTAGATAGTGTTAAACAATTGATTTATTTAATTCTCTTTCACATTGCTAGCAGGGAATTATACAATTAATTTAAATAAAATATCAATACAATCTTAGATTTGTGGGTAGTCAATGTGTAAAACATGCACAGTAACTAGCAGTTTTTGATATTTTATTCCAATTAAAACAATATGTAGAGATTATAAGCCCTTGTTACTCATTATCCTTTACCAGATAAAACATGCCTGGTCAGAATAATTAGTCTGGTGGACAAGTCATTATTATAAATATCTAATGTATAAAGATCTATAAATAAACACTATTGCAATTTTTCTTTTTGGAAATTAAGAAAATGTGTTTTATAGCAGTATTAAATGCTTTAGAATAAGCTTTACTAGGAGTTCAGGTGAGGAAGTATATGTATAATAGAAATCAATACATTGTGTGAGAATTTTCATTGAACCTGCCTCACAGAACACTTTTTCCTCAATATATATTGGTACACACTACATTATTCAGTTTGTCCTTTGCAAAGTATTACAGGGGCACTTTCTGTACCTTAACATGCAGAAAACTAGCATTCGTTATTTTTATTGTAATAAAATAAAAAATGGATAAACTATAAAAGTGCATTAACATGTTATCAAATATAAATGAATACAAAACTCACATGCATTCACCCTTACTGGGAGATGATAGTTAAGGTTATGGAAATCAAGATTTAAAAAGGTATTTAAGCAAATATAAAAGTTGACTCAATAACAACAACTTTAATTCAATCTAATTTTGAACTGAAATATCATGTTTTATTTGAGTACTACAATCATAGCTAAAACTAAGCAGAAAACATTCATTCACTTGCATGGACATTGTGGAAAAAACATGATTGGCATGCTTAGTTGACCTTTACATAATGCAACTCTGAATAACACAAGTCACAGACTAAAAAATTAATTACTGAACCAAAAAAGGCATTGCAATTCATCTAATTATGAACTGAAATATAAAAAATCAGTGAAACAAGTTGTGCTTGTCACTAATTTTTAAACCATTAGGCAGGGGTGCAATGCGGTTGTGACCATAAAATTCATACAGACAAATACAAGAAGGTACTGCACTCAACGCATCATCAATATATACAGTTTACACATGGACTACGTTTTACCTTCATTTTACACATTTAACTGTATAACGAAGTAATAGAATTCTTAATGAATCAGATTAAAGTTGAGTGTAGAATTGGCCATACCAAGGATGACTTTGACATAGTTGGCCAGGTTAAACATATTATAAAAAATTGGACAAACAATCCCTGTTTTGTTTAAAGGATAATGCATTTTTTATTACCTTACAAAATGTCTAAATTTCTTAAATATTGTATATTGTAATGGGTTAAGTGAATACCAAACAGAATCCAAATCCCAATTTGCATATCAAAATTAGAGATGGGAAGGGGATTTTTTTTTGTATAAAGTAAGTGTAAGCAGACAGCCCCGTCAAGGCAGTGTCCATGCGTTAGTCCTAACAAAGTGATAGAAAGAGAGTATTTTCTTTGGAGGATAAAGACCATACCTGTTTCTCTCTTTATTTGGCTTGACCTCTTACAAAGCTTTTTGGGCTTTTAAACACCTTCTTAACTGCAGAACTATTTTTAAAGGAGCAGGAACTGGGAGAGCAAGCATTCAGGAGAGAGCCACCACCCCATATATAATATACAAAAAACTAAAAAATGCAGCTCATCCCCAAATTTCAATTAATACCAGATGGGTGCATGTAGGTGTGGCTAAATAAAATATCCCAGCATGCATATGCTTACGGATACTTTGTACAAATCATGTACAAACTAATTTCTATTCAATTCTCAGATTTTTAAAGGTGTATTTAATCTCACAGGAATGAATAGAAAGTTATGGAATTTTACTGTACTGAGTTTTAATTTCATACTTTCACAATTCTGCCCATAAGTCTTCATTAGCATTCATTGTCTCAGGATGACATGATACAAATACTTATAGGATTCAGTTTATGTTGAGTTTTGCATTAATCCACCTCTAACAGATACTACAAGTAGAAATATTCCCATTTCAAGAGAGACTTTTAAACCTGAGTTGGCACATCTGCTCAAGTTAAAATATACAAATCTGTCTCTTATCCGGTTTTATTTTTAACAAATTTGATTGTATCTGTACTCGACCAGGACTTTGTGTAGTAACTCATCGGATTATAAACAGAATTTTAAAATGCCATGGCAGTGGGTTTTATTTTTGCATTTTTTTGCCCTGTTAACATTTTGCAATTCTGATAAGTTACATCACAGGCAAAAGTATCATCAGTTCTCTGACCTTCAAGTCTGCTCTGATAAAAATTGCAGGTCTGTAAGAAAAGATAAAAGATTTAGTATTAGCTTCTTTCCTTTGACTAATTTAAAAAAAATGTATGTGTAATTTTATAATGGCAGCATCAACCAACAACGTGAAGTAATGAACAGAAGGAGCCAGAGAACAATAATAATGTTAACTTTGGGAAATCAAAATATTTACCTTATGTTTCTTTAAAATGTGGATAATTTTTTGACAGGTATTTATAAAATATGATGTAGATTAATAATTTAAAAGGATAGAATTTCTAAGCAAATAACATCTTTCTGCAGGAGCTCTTAGCCCCATCACTCATAATGCCATGAAAATACAGTGATCTTTTTGGAAACCACATCTATCTATATTCTTTGATACAAATTGCATATTTACAATGGTTAAAATATAAACATATAGAAAAGTTAAAAAGATGTTGCTTTGAATTTGGTAGACATTGGACAGTGATTTAGATAACATGTTTAGATTACAGAACAGCAAACAGTAGAGCAGATGGATTAAGCCATTGTCACATGGCTCTTTTCAACTGCTATGGTCTGCTCAAGATAAATCTTGGCAGTGAAAAGCCCCCTCCCAGCCTGGAGCCTAATTACATTTTTTTTCCAGATAGGAAACATGATGCCTATGACATAAGCTAATGCTGTCAGTTGGGGAAATGACCACTCAGCATGGCAAATGAGTTGTGAAAATGTGTTTACTAATACAATTAAATGTTGTATTGTAATTATAGAGAGTTATTGTAGAGTGTTTTTAAAGCATTACAAAGTGGCTCTCTAAAAATGTAATAACATAATGTGCTCTATTATGCTTGGAACATGAAAGTTAATTCAGGAATGCAAGCGCAATTACAAATTCTACACAATGAAGATTTAAGCATGGTGACAGGTTTTGAAGGCAAACTAGCAAGATGGACTTAGTAGGAGTTCCTAGCACTGGCCACTGATTTTCTCCATTTTAAAGCTGTTTCTGATAAATCATTGGTAAAAACACCAAACATTCTAACTTGTCTCATAGCCAGAAACATCTAGACATTACTACATCTAGACACTACTACATTTTGTTGCAGCAATTTATCAAATATATTTATTATATTTCCTCTATAAAAAGGGCTTATTCAACAACTTTGAATGCCTAGCACATGATATATCAGACTAGGCAAAATAAACATATGGATTAGAGGTAGAGGAGAATAAAGGCTGACCAACAAAATTGGACCAGATTTCCTAGACCACTGGACACTATGCAGTGCTTTATAAATCCTGTAACATATAACATCATCCTAAATCCTTTGAAAATTTATATTACCCATTGTCAATGAAAATGTTTACAGACTATAAGTAACTGCCCACCACATTCTCTTTATGGTTATAGACCATAGACCATAAGGCTCAAGCTATGTAACCTTAGACAGAGGAAGCTGCATTAGCGAGTTACACAAGATCTCACTCCTTAGGTTCAAACATGAGGTTCAGAACATATGGTATTTGAACATTCAATTCTGTATCAAAAATTTAAGTCAATTAGATCAAAGTTTCTGCATATAAATCTGATTTTATGTGAACAGTAACTATTTGTAATATTTGCCTGTGGAGTGGTAGCTTTTTTAAAGGCTTGTTAATTCATTAAAATGTAATGTTTTTCCCTCTTGTTTTTTTGACATCTGAAAGATGGCTGAATTTAGTGGATGTGAAAGATGTGGCTATTTATTTTGTAATAAATTTTAATTTGTGAATGAATCAACAAAGGAAAGCACTTATAACCAATTTACCAATTTATTTTTTGTATGAGCTCTCCCAAGCCAGCACAAATATATTTTGATACATTTTTCTTCCAAATACAGAACAGGGCAGATATTATTTGGATATTAGGCTATGGGCACACAGGCTAAAGGATCTGGCTGTTGTCAGCCTGCATACTGTATGTTTACAGGCTGAGAGAGGCAGATTTTCTCAGTGCACCTGATTTGAATCCATTCAGCCTGTGTGTGCTCACAAAAAGTGGAGCTGAAGATGAGGTCAGCCCAAATATACAAAAGGATATCAGGATGACCTCAGCTTAAGCTCTACTGTGTGTGTGTGTGTGTGTGGAGGAGGGGCAAACATATATGGAGCATACTAACTGGACAATGTTAACATGGTGTTATTACAACCCAGCTAAGCTTTACAAAATATTCACAAACCACAGAATTAGATACATTAGTGCATACATTCTCAAAATATCCCTTTACTAAACAATATTTGAAAAGACTGTTGAAAATGTGTTCTTATGGAACAGGAGCCAAAGCTCCTCCACATCCTAGTCATGTCTGGCTGTTCCACATGCTACCAAATGATACTATCATTCTGAACATATTCAAATATAAATACCTAAATATTGGAGATCAGACCATATTCCCACCATGCAAGAATGGCTGTTTAAAATTGAGACATTTTAAAGGAAATATAAGCTCATATGGGTCAGCTCATAAGCGTCTAAATTTGGGGGGAGGGATACAAGTAATACATGATAATTAAATGTGTGCATTTAACTATTCCTATACTTCTCCTCCCTCTCTAAAGTTTCCTTTTTTCCTCTTCTTATTTTTTATGTATAAATATTGTATGTATACATTTATTCTTATGGTATGATTTGATACACTTTTTGAAGTATATAAACCATGTAAACAAAAGTACTATCTTCCAAGCTTGTTATATTATAAACAAAATATTCAGTAACTGTAGCCTTCAGTGAATCTGTTCAGAAAGGCCTATACTGCTATTTGTTAAATTAATCAAACTTATTACATCAGCTAGCCATTACAAATATCTGGAAATCCATCAAGAAATATTAAAAGCCAGCATGATTGCTTAGCTATCAACCTGCATAATTTTTACAATTAAAAAGCAAATCTATGAAAAATTAAAATGCATACATATTTTGGTTTATAGATAATGGTTTTCTGGAATTGTCCATTCCTGTTCAACATATGAATAGTATGGCATGTACGAGGCTTCATTTCTTGGCACAAGCTCAGCAGAAGTGTCAATCTATTTGACACTACTCTGTGTATTCTACTGTAGGCTCAAAAAGTTGGCATTGGTCCTTCATTAACATTCAAATCAAGCTACTACCACTAAAATATTTCCAATATACAGTATGTGTGTTGATACAACACAGCCACAGGAAATGCCATTTCACTTTAATCAGTATCCATGGGGTCACTTTGCTTAACAAAGCTGCAAGATAAATTTTACAAAATATTCCTTGCAAGTCTGTTGTGAAAGAAATCTTTCATAATGAAGGTTGCATGTATTCAACCTTGGATAAAGTACTCTTGGGTAGATTTCAAATAACCTCTTGATAATATTAGAACAACTTTCATCATGAGCTAATCAGTTGTATCATGATTCCGTCAGAAGCTATATTTCCAATGTCAGAGAAACTGTTTCTGATGACTCACAAAGCTTTATTTCATTCAATTATTTACAGTCTGCTTGCATTTCTTTGAAATGTAATAAGTTCCTTGATGCACAGGTACTTTAATTTCCAAGTTAAAAATCTCTGACTAGATGCACGTGAATCAATGAATACAAACAAGTCCTTACAAACTTGTATCAGATGTATACAATATTCAATATTTAGACAGAAACTAAATGAATTTGTTTTTACCATTGAAAAAAAAATGTAGAACCAAAGAACAATAGTTGTGAGTTGTGGTTCTGTACTTAGGGGCAGATTTATCTAGAGTCAAATTTAAAAATAGAATTTTTAAAGTAAAATTTCGGGTTTATTTCAGTGTAATTTGAGTAGGAAATAGTCCAAATTTGATTTGAGTTACAGTATAACAGAATTCTAAGTTAAAAAATGTAAATTCAAGTATTCACCATTTAAAATGCTGAATTTCTGATTTAGCCTATGGGGGACCTCCTAGAACCAATTTGGTGGACTTTGAAATTTGAAAAGAAAACAAACAAAAAAAAAAAAGTCTAATCGAATTTGATTGAATACGATCTGAATTTGATTAGAATTTTTCGATACCGCCTATTCACCTGATTATTTGAAAATAATACCCATACACTCAAAATTTAACCCTAGATAAAACTGCCCTAGGTGTAAATAAAAAAAAATGTGGGAAATCTGTTACGAAGACCAGTAAATGCAACTTTTAGGCTAAGAAAACCATTTTTAAAAAACACCATTGAACACTGGTGTGATTTGGGCTGCAGAATATATCTTCCTGTATGTTTTTATATGTTATAGCATATTAATATTTTTATCTGAGACATTGTTAATAAAAACAGAAAATGTTAGCTAAAATATATGGAAATATTATTCGAGAGAAAGGTTAAACTTTTTGCATTTGCTTAGTTTTTTTATCCTCAGGCAGTACCTTAGTATGTAATTAATATTCATGTTGTGCTTTCAATAAAAATTTCTTAAATTTTGAACATAATGACCGGTCAAAAATAAATAAACAAAATATGGACTTTAGATACAACATAGTCCATAAGAGTTTATTTTATTAATATCTGTCATAAATGGTGTACTCTTGCAAGTTGTGGTGGTGTTTTGATGATAGCAGAATCATTCATCTGTGTGGTGGAGGTAGAATTAGTTGGAAATTTTTTTTTTATTTTTTTTTAGTCTGCCATTATATGATGCATATTTGCTAATCATCTTGTGGCTACATATAAAAAAAGAAAAATATGAACCTACTGTTGGGATGTATATATACACACACAACATGTCCATAGAAGGAGCACTCACAGGTCTTAAGTAGCAAAAAAAATGTATTTAGGAGCACAAAAAAAGTAATGTTTCGGCTGGCACACCAGCCTTTCTTAAAAAAAAAAGAAAGGCTGGTGTTCCAGAGGAAACGTTAGTTTTTTGTGCTCCTAAGAGCTTAAGACCTGTGAGTGCTCCTTCTATGGACATGCTTGATATTATACTTAAGGATTGCACCCAGGCACACGTTTATATTTTGTGAGTGCCAATATACCAGATGCATATATATATATTAGACTGTGGAAGAGTCGGCACTCTCGTCACAAGGTTAAAAAAATGCGTGGGTGTAGGGTCCAAAATTTTAGAATATCTATCCACAAAGAAGGTCCACACTCTCAGGTCTTAAATAAAAATAAAAGTGTTTTATTAACTAAAAGACAAACATTTCGGCCTCTCCAAAAGTGAGAAAGGCCGAAACGTTAGTCCTTTATCTAATAAAACATTTTTATTTAAGACCTGAGAGTGCGGGCCTTCTTTGTGGATATATACAGTATATATATATAT
>CM044434.1:11172507-11184931 GCA_024363595.1 Xenopus borealis | reverse complement strand
GCAACTTCGCCTGGCATAAGGGTGCGAAGTTGCATTAGTCTATCTACTTCGCTAACAAATTTTCACCAGGGACACTTAGCAAATCAGCTAAGTTGTGGAATTGGGACTGTGGCCTTGGTTATTACCTTGCCCTACTCTTGGAGGAGAAACTAAATATGCTAAAAAGCCACAAATCCCCTTCGAAAGGAAGGAAGCATTAAGATATCATAGAAGGATTTTGCAGAAAAATCGATCCAACCCACACTCGTAATAAACCTTGACCAGAATAGTTAAATAGGTTAGAGATCAAATAAATATCTGCCGACGCACATTTCGCATTTCAGCTTTATTAAGGCTTTCGCCTTGATAAAGCTGAATTGCGGAACACGCGTCGGCAGATATCTTAATGCTTCCTTCCTTTCAAAGGGGCCGTGGATTTGTGCCTTTTTAGGATATTCTCCTCCAAGAGTAGGGCAAGGTAATAACCGAGGCCACAGTCCCGGTTACCCTGACCTGCCTTTTCTTTGTGGTGTCCCAGGCATTAGTGACAAAAAACAGGCAGTTAGTTTTCTTTGGGACACCAATCAATCTCTATTTTCCATTCCCATTACTTTTTAAAGGATTTTAGCGACTTGGTCTTTTAACCACCCTCTTAATGCTGGTCATATCAATTTATTTATTAATTTATTTATCCCTTTTTAATTAGGAAATCAAGTATCCTGGTAGCACTGCACTTTAATAAGTATTCTTTGATTAATTGAGTGAGTGTCGCTCTTTTAGTTGATATTCTAATTAATTATATCACAATACACAAATTAATTGATCTAACTGATTCTCTAATTAATTGGAGTGGTTTAAATTATTATTAATTACAACATTTTTAAAGATTCTCTTTAACTTATGATAATTGATGTAATTATTTATTTGCTCTGCACTTTATGAGTATATGAATTACTCTCTAATTTATCAATTTCTGGGATTTTCCACTTGAATCACATCTAGCAATTACAATTGGGGTTCTTTTCCCTCTTGCTTTCCTTTTTAAGATTTTCATATACCCACTCGGAATAAAATCCTGGGTGAAATGGCAAATGCCAAATTATTTACAATCCAAGATACCTCCAATGGGTTTTGGCAGATTCCTCTCACTAAGAGAAGCAGAAAATTGTGTACTTTTATTACACCATTTGGAAGGTATCATTTCAAGTGTCTGCCTTTTGGATTAAGTTCAGAACCAGAGATTTTTCATTGAACAATGCAGCAACTTTTGGAGGGGTTTGAAGGATTTAAATTCTATATAGATGACATTTAAATTTTGAGCACAACAGAAGCAGCGGATGGCAAAATATTAAAGTGATAGCAAAAGAAAATGGACTTAAAATTAAACTGCTAAATGTCAGTTTAAAAAAAACAGAAATTTTGTATTTTGGTGAAATAATTTCTCACAGTGGAGTGAAAACAGATCCTGCAAAAGTTCTAGCAATTAAAAGAATGGCCAGTCCAAGTAATAAAAAAATAACTGCAGAGATTCATGGCTATGCTAAACTACCTTCCCAATCTGGCAGACAAGACACCCCATATAAGGAGATTGTTGCTAAAGCACACTGAGTGGAACTGGACAGAGGAGCAGGAAAATTAGTTCAAATCACTATAAGACATTCTTTGTTGTGTACTGACTGCAATATTTTGACATACATCCGCTTCAAAAAAATCAACAGATGCATCAACAGACAGAATAGGTGTAGGATATCAATAGGATAAATAATGGAAGCCAGTTGAATCTGCATCACGCCCGTTCACACACACACTGAGTGCTAATATGAACAAATAAAAAAAAGAGACTCTTGTGAAGCATTCCACAACTTTGTGTATGGGACAAAATTTATAGTTGCAACAGATCACAAGCCACTGCTACCATCACACAGAAAAAACTATGGAAAGCTCCTCCACAGATTCAATGTTTGCTATTGAAATTTCAGAAATAGGACTACAAAGTAGAATGTACACAAGGCAGGTTCCTTCTAGTTACAGATGCATTGTCAAGGACATGGCATGAGGACACTTTTGCATAAGACAGTGAAAAGGAATCACATGTGGAAATATATATTAATAGTTTTATGGCTAGGAAAGCAGTTTCAGAAGAAATGTGGAAGAAATTTAAACCAAGCATTGCCTCTGATGATCATCTACAAGAAGTGATTTCTGCATTAAATTCAAACAATCCCAAAAGATATCTTCCAAAGTCATATCATCAATATTGCAATGAACTTTCTACATGGGATGGAGTATTGCTCAAAGGATGTCAAATTGTTGTGCCTTCATCTCTGCAAAAGTACACGTGAACCATAATACATGAAGGGCAAAAAATGCAAAAGACAGACAAAATAATCCTTATTTTGGCCCTCTATAAATGAGAATATTGCTTAAGTTATGACAAGCTCCACAACTTGCCAAACCTTTTCTCCAGCACTTCTAAGGGAGTCCTTAATACAGAGTGAAATGCCATGTGGTCCTTGGGATACAATTTGAGTTGACATATTCATGTTGAATGGAAAGGAGCATTTGACAATATTAGACGCATACTCCAATTATTCAGAAGCTAGAAAATTTAAAAATAGCACATCATTTGAGGTACTGTGTGCAAAATACTTAAAACACACTTCTGCAGATATCAAAATACCAAGAAAAGTAAGAACAGATAATGGTTCTCAGTTTATAGAAAAAGACTTTGTAAGATTCACAGAAAAGTGTATATTCAAGCATGACACGTCAAGCCCAAGATTCCTGCAGAGCAATGGACTTGCAGAGTTTGGCATAAAGTTTATAAAACAGTTGTTGAAAAAAGCTCATTCAGTTCAGGACCCAGAAGTGGCACCCTTAAACTACAGAGCAACAGCCCTGGAAGGAGGCAAATCTCCAGCAGAATAATGCCTTTCAAGGAATTAGTCATAGAAAAAGAAGCACATACGTAGGTGGGCCTGCTCCAGAAGGAGAGGAGACTGAGTTGTACATGCTTCTTTCATGTACTGTATTTTAATAAATAAGTTGCTGTTGCAAAACCCAGAATCCCATTATTATGAGTACAACACAACAAGAAAGTAGTAGAAAATAGTTTAGTCCTTGCTTAAACTATCTCTATCAGAGTACGAAAGACCAACTGTCTTTATAGAGACAAGTGGTCAAAATCATTTAGTGCTATAGCAGGTGCTACTTACATGTTTAATTCTAATGCCTTTCGCAAGTCAGCTTGATTTCTTCCTGCAAGGTAAACTTCTTGTTAAACTAATTTCATTGTTATTTATTATACCAAGCAATGAACATCATGAGCATTGATGGTTTATAAATTTAGCCAGTCAGTTTCATACTATATAAGGGTAAAAAACAACTTTAGGGCAATCACTACAGACGCTTTCAATTTGACTCTTTATAAATCTGCCCCTTAAGCTAGTGTATTGTCAATAGGGATGGGCAAATTTAACCCACTGAAAATTGTAAACATTTGTCAAAATGCATTAAAGTCTATGGGCGACAATTTGTTTTTTTGATGCATAGCAAATTTTTTTAACACAAAAAAATGTGCTCATTCCTAATATATATAGTTGTCCATGTTGTAGGATATAGAAAATGTAGTTTTTATAATATTAGATTATTTTAGGAATCTTATTATTCAAAGAACATTTCAACAACGTTGGTATGTCAACAGTGTATTCTTATTTCCATTTTGCCGATCAGAAACCCTGCAAATCTATGATGATCTTACAAGATGAAATCTGCTCTGTAGCTAGAAATACATTATATGACGTTTTGCAATGTAATTATACACTATAATAGTATTATACAGTATGAACTATAACCAGATGGCATCTATCAATTAACTCAAGCATATGCAAAACAGCTTTCCTAGAAACATTAAAAAGCAGTAAATCTTCTTTGGTGTTTGAAGAATTGGTTTGTTTTGTAATGCATGCCTATATATCACCGATTGCTTCATATGTACAGTGTGTGTGTGTGTGTGTGTGTGTGTGTGTGTGTATATAAAACATTTCCCTATGGGTCATTTCCCTATGGGACCAGACTTTATATTTTATCCTTATAAACAGTGCATTCTTGTATCAAAACACGCCGTTTATATGACAGAGACAGCACTTGTGCAGCAGCCCCTCCCTGAATCTCCTCTCCCATCTTACTTTAAAGCACGGGAGCTCTTTTACTTCACATGGTACTGCTGTCCTTCTGCCTGTCAGTTATCCGCCCCTCAGTCTATAAAATAGTCTGTACTTTAAACAGCCCTGCTTTCAAAAAGTTTGGATACTGTGTCAATATCAAGCCTAATGAATCATACGAGTTACAACATAAAAAAGGGTAAGTTGGGGAGGGATCACAAGTCACTAGTGGTGACCCAAAAATTTGGCTTAGTTTTGCAGCAAAAATTATATACTCCAATGGGTGAAAAAAATGGTCACACTACAAAAAAATTGATGTGCCGTTTCACACAATAAAATAAATTTGCTGCCCATAGACTTTAATGCATTTTGGTGAATTTTCAGTATAAAATTAGTGTCCTTTACAGACTAATAATATGGTCAAAGACAATTTAAAAAAAAAGATCTGCCAAACCGTCTGCACTTTTGTTTAGGGTGTCCAATGTCGATCACGTAATATCTTTAAAAGAAAGGCTATTGAGTGATCAACATTGTGTGGTTCACGTTTTTTATCGAGAGACATTTCTTTTTGAAAATGGGGTTGTAGACACATGCCCTTTTCAAAATCTTTACCTGTGCATCGTGAATACCTGTCTGCCATGTGTCTTGTTTGCATTGTGAAAATGAGTTTGCCACAGTTTAACTTTTATAATTGGAAATCATGTTAAAGACAAGGCATTCTCATGCTGAACAGGAACCCTGTATGCTGAAACAGCGAATATAGGCAAAAATATAACAAATTAGCTACCAGATTGCATTCAGATAAGAACCCGTAGGGGCAGATTTATCAAGTGTCGAAGTTAAAATTCTTATAAAAATGTTTGAATTTAAACATATTTTTGTATACTTCAACTAGGGAATAGTCCCAATTTGATTTGAATTTGCAAAAAATTGGAAAATTCAGATTCTGAAATTCATGTACTGTCTCTTTAAAAATTTGACCATTCATCATCTAAAACTTGGCCAGTTCTGTTTTAGCCTATGTGGACCTCCTAGAACCTATATATAACCATAGTATTCAAAAATACAGCTGACATACAGTCATCTGGGCATTATTTATCAAAATCCAAAAAGATATCTCTGCTACTATGACCAGATCCATACAAATTTTTCTGAAAATTTCTTCTGTGGACAAAACTCAAAATTGTGAAAAATCAGAATAGCACTGTGTGTGAGGTTTTTCCACTAAATTTTTTTCCTCCGTTAAAGACCAATCAGAAGAAATCTGACTTCAATAAATGACCCCCTAAAAGTTTACTTTTGTTTTCAGAGGAAAAACATTTTTAAATTTAGCGTAAATGGAAAATGTTATGGAAAGTGCAGTATAGCTTGTTCCTCTCCCTTAAACATTCATCAAGGTTCCTATGTGCGGACCAGATGCAAGTCGAGAGGTAGAGGATAAATCCATTATGTATTCTTTTATGTGTCTAAAATGTCAAAATGTTCTAGCACATGCTGAAAGTTCCTAAATTGTCCTATTCTGTGTAAACAGTGGTTATACTACCACTCCCCTCCACCAAGTGATAAGCCAATTAAATGTGAATTGATGGAATGTATTTCTTTTATTTTTATTTTACTAAAGGTAGAGGTTTTTACATACCGTATATAATATGAAACTAGGCCGCACTATTATACAGTATGCTCTTTATTTTTAAAATATATTTGTGTATCTAATATATCCAATGTTACATTTCTATTTATTTCTTTCAGTTCCTCCTGAGATTTTAGCTCAGCAAAGAGCTTTTAATGCAACAGCAGATCGACTAGAGGATATTACTTTGTATTGCCGTGCTACAGGTTCTCCAAAACCTTATATCACATGGCATAGGTAGGTTTTTTTGCAATTGTACATTTTTAAAAATATATATGAATAAAAAACATTGTAGAACAGGTACTATGCATTGTACTATATACTATACTTAATTACTAATGTTTCATAGATTATAGCTTGAAGTATGGCATTTAATATATTAAGATAACTGAAGAAAAAGGAAGTGGTATATTTTTTTAGATATTATGGAGCTATGGTTATCTTAACGTAAAATATACCATACTACTAATATGAGCTCATTTAGTTGAGATTATGTAAAAAAGCCACATGAAAACTATCTGAACTTTCTGTCTAGTTCAATGGAATCTGTTCCCCCCCCCCTCTCAGACTCATAGAGTAATGCAAGCCCCACCTTTACGACTGTTCCATTGTAATATGATGGGTTTATGGGATTTGGTCCTGCAGTAATCTACAAGCAATGGGACTGTCAAAAAGAGTGGTGTGTTTTCCCATGAATTCCAGTTATATTTGTTTGGGATACCCTGATGTTTAGGCTAGTAATTATTGGTTAGGATTTCCTGATGATTAGGTTTCTGAGCGTTATAGTACAGAAACATTTTTGATGGGTATTAGAGAGTATAGCAGTAACAGAACTAGGCTGGGGCAGGCCGTGCATCCCCCACCTTTTCTGTGACGAATTTGTATGCCGCTGCAGCCGACTTCAGCCAGCTGCCGTGGGCATGAGACTGCCAGGGGGCCCAATTGCACCCCCTGCTCCCCAGGTAGTTATGCCACTGGAGTGTAGCCTTAAGTATGAAAGAGAAAAAAAATTACAAAAATAGACATTAAACCATTAAATACATTCATAGTGTGAAAGGTAAAGTAAAACGTATTCAACTGAAAACTGGCTATTGCATGCCTACAAGGATGTCTGCTAAAATATTAGACTATTTTTCCTCAATGTTACTAAATTTCCCTCAAATTGTCTCTCAACTCCTCTTCTTACTGAGATATGGAATCATATTAAAACTGAGCAAAGTGGTATTTAAATGCACATCTTTTCAGTTACCATATTTCCTCTGGAATAAATTTATGAGAATATTATTCTGTGTTATTATAATATATATTTAATATAATAGTATGGTTAAAGAAATAATGCAATCTAAATTTAGGTTCTTACATTTCTAGTAAATGGGAAATAGGTAAAAGAAACATTGGGCCATATTCAGATCAGTGAGAAAAATCACAGGAAAACTCATGAACGAAATTCAGTCTGGGTAGAAAAACTTTTCTCCTTTTTCAGTTCCAGGCTTTTACCCATATATTTCAATAGAGTTTTCATGTGATAAACCATAAACCAAGTTTTTCTGAATTGAATTGCATCTCAAATTGGTTCACAAGCTTTTACCCGATAAACCCTTTCTTACTGAATTGAATCTGACCCATTGTGAAAGGTTACACAGTTTTACACCAAGTGGCA
Organism: Xenopus borealis; assembly: GCA_024363595.1. Classification (NCBI taxonomy): domain Eukaryota; kingdom Metazoa; phylum Chordata; class Amphibia; order Anura; family Pipidae; genus Xenopus; species Xenopus borealis. Next base: position 11,177,499 of record CM044434.1, on the reverse strand, counting down.
GATTTACAAAGGGTCAAATTTTGAAGTTATAAAACTTTCGAAATTTGACCGTCTAATTTTTTAAAAGTGCTTTTTTGATCGAAATACAATTCAATCTAATACAAATCATTTGAATTGTTTAGAATGCACTGTTCAATTCGAACGATTTTGCCCAAAAAATTTAGATTTTCCAGGAGGTCCCCCATAGGCTAAAATAGCAATTTGGCAGGTTTAAGGTAGCAATGTTTTTAAAGAAACAGTACTTTGATTTTCAAATGGTCCAACTTTAAATTTCAATTACATTTTTTTACAATTTGAATTGAATTTTGGCCTATTTGTCAAAGTACCAAAAAATTACTTCTAAATTAGATTTTTTTATTTGACTTTTCACTTCGACCATTAGTAAATCTGCCCCCACAGGTTTTCTAATTTTCTTCCAACATACAATGGTGCTAATTATGTAAAGCGCAAATAATTACCACATGCAGGAGGTAGAGGGGCAAATATGTGTACCATGTAGGTAATTTAGTGCATTTGCCTATGCTAGATAGCATGGCTATGTGTCATGTCCTCCCAGGACCCAGCATATCTCCCAAATGGAACAGACATGACAACAAAAATTACTAAAAGAGTTTTATTTTCAACTAATTCTATTTTGGGTAATTCCAATGCCAAACTATTTTCAATAAAAGTCATGAGACAAATTTTGCATCTGGGTCAAAAGTTAGTGTGACCAAATAACAATTAGCTTTCGTAGAGTAAATAATGTTGAACAAAAGACGTCTCTTGGTCAGTGCCCTTACCCAGTGGCTTGCCAACTGCAGTATTAGTTCTTCCCTGATCCAGCACAATCAAACTTACAAAACATACACATTCCCACTAATAGATCTAGAGCTTACAATGCAATTTAGAAATATAGTACATAAGTGTACCATTATTAGTATCCAGAAACTAGGAGCATAGGACAAGTATACATCATCCACAGTGCTTACTACTAAACCCTGATTGCACAGAGAACACTGCTACATATTCTTGGGAGCTACTTAATCCAAACTCAGTACTGGCCCAGGGTCCCAGAGTTCTTCTCCACACTCATGAGTAATGCCATTTGGAGCGATCCTGGTTTCTACTTACTATTTTCTTATTTGATTAACAGATTGTTTGATACTCCTAGTTCCCTTCATAGAATATCATCTTGATTGATCAACAGATTTTCAAAAACCCTGATCCTCCTACTTTTGAACAGTGGAGAAAGATAAAGATTCAAATTTTTTATGTAAATAACATTTGGAGCTGCACAAAAATGGACAATCATTGCATGTGTTGATGCCATTCATTGCCATTGATGAACTTCACTGTTGTTGTACTAGTGCATCTTTCCCATGTTCTGTTATAAAGAGCACCTACAGTATTAATGATGTGTACACTGACGCTGCCAACACCTTCAAGCTGGTGCTAATTCCATCAATTTGAGTATGGCAGGATTGGCAGCAGAGCTGTGCATAACAAATCACATGTAATAATTATTTTGATGCTGATCCTTTATTCTGCATAGTATCAGGACAATTGCATCCAATTCATCAAAATGTGCACATGCAGTTTTTCTGTTTCTTAATGTGCATGCTGCAATTTCATCAGATGCAATTCCCCCTCATTCCCACACTTGCACTGAATTGTGAGGGGTAAATACTGCATGTATAAACATTGTGATTTGCATTCAAGATCGCAATTTGCAGGCTGGACTTGTGTTAATAATTGATTCCTAAAGTCTGCTTTTAAACTAGGAGTTTGCAGTAGGCAAGTGTCACAAATGATCTTCTAGTACTAGTAATTTTCGAAAATAGTACATTGTAGTTCATTATAAACAGTGATCTGGAATCATTTTACCCTTCTTTATGGACACTTCTCTTTGTCTACTAGCAACAAGCAGCACAGCACACAGCAGGTGAAAGAGCAACCAAGAAATAGAGAATGTGGCACTAAAGTACATGTATGCTGCTACCACAGATTCTACTGCAGGCAGCATTAAAAGGATTAAACTGCGCATCTAATATATTTGTTTGTACAGTTATCAATTTTTGTTTGTAGAGATTAAGTTTAAGCTATGATTAGATATCAGATGAATATCTATGTTACCTAATAATACAAATAGAATTTGCTGACTCTCCACAACTATATGTATATGTATAATACTCAAATTACTTTTATTATTTCTCCTTAAATGAATTCTTATTATTCACTCTTTAGAAATGACAAAGTTGTTGAGGAAAATGAAAAGTATGATTTAAAAGAAGACAATACAGAACTAACTGTTAAAAACATTATAAGTAGTGATTCTGGACTGTACATATGTAGAGCAACAAATAAAGCAGGATTTAATGAAAAACAGTCTTTTCTACAAGTGTTTGGTAAGTCAGTGTATATTCTTCTATAATTCTGTATCTTTATTAGTGCCAATAACTGTGCTAAAATGATAATAATACGTTACTAAATAGTTTTTGTTGTGGTAAACATTATACCCTTAATGATTACAATGAGCTACTGATGGGTGAATTTATTTGGCAGGCATCAATTCATGGTGAATTTCCATACTTCTCAGATGAAACTGATGCGAAAATTTGCTGTGGAAAAATTATTCGTAAGACCACTTAATGCATTTGGTCAAAAGAGTCATACATGTAAAAATTGACGAATGCGTAAATATTATTGAATGTGTAAAAATTGTTGCACATCAAAATTATTTTTGATGCCCATTGACTTCAATGCAATTTAATTTTTATGAGGTTTGCAAATTTTTTGGCAAAGCAAAATGGGACAGATTCACCCATCACTACAAGGAGCTGATTGCATATAGTTCCTATTTACAATTGCTTACAAAAATTCTTATGTCAGTCATGAGACAAAATTGTAAAATAATACATTTTATAGTAAAAGTATTTTTTCCCAAGAATGTATGATTAAAATATATTAAAACTGTAAGGATTTTTATGGAAAGAGAGACTAATGAAAATTGTTGTTATTATTAATAATAATATTATCAGCTATAATGTGTTTCTGGCATAAATATGGCTTTTTAGTTTTTTTAGGTGTTTTATTAGTTATTCACATGATTAATCTGTGGATTGTATAATGTAGGGCCAGGCAAATAAATAGTGATGGGCAAATCTCCCGAGATTCGCTTCGCCGAAAAATTTGCGAAACGAGTCGCAGGATGCTTTCGACGCGCGTCGCGTCATTTTTGGCGACTCATTTTCCGGCGAAATTTCGCCAAGCGAAATTTCACTGGTGATTCGTGAATTTATTCGCCAGCAGCAAATCGCGGGAATTCGACGCAAATTCGCCCCTGGCGAATAAATTCACCCATCACTACAAATAAATCATTTTACATTACTGCGCATATTTAATTTGAGAAAAGCCCCACGATTTGTTATACAAAAAGTATAACTTGGTGTATCAGATTAGGATTTTAACAAATCAGAAATAAGATATGGCAAGACAACACAGCCTGAGAAAATTAGAATAAGTCTTTGAGCCATACTGACTGTTGTAAAAGTCTTCATGTGTAATAATTACTCTCCATCCTGTGGTCATATATTAAGATCTCTTACACATGGGCTTTTATTATGTGTGTGATGTGGATTTGAAGTTCAGGACTGAGTCCACCTAAATGTATTAGCTATTTGATTCCATTATATTCTGCCTGGTTATACTCGTGAGCATTCAAAGCTGCGTTTTACTCCATTCATGTGTATATATCTTGTTTAGTTAGAAACAACATGCTGCATTTTCTTGCTCTTGATGTACATTCAGTATGCAATAGAAGAGAGGGAGGATAAATGTAGAGTAGAACATTACTTTTTATGTCTCCTAGTTCAATGTTACAAACAAGTTCACTATTATTAATATTACTACCTTCAATGTTAAACGAAAAAGAAATTAAATACGTTTTTTATGATATTCATGCAGGTAAAGAAACTTAATGAAATTCAAATGTTCAAAAGTTTTCAGAATTTTGAAAAAAAAAAAATGGAATTAACCTGAATGTAATTTTTTTCTTGATTGGCTATAGATTTACATATACAGTACATGGTTGAATTAAATCATATAAAAATACATGATAAAAATGGCATTCTATGTTTCAGTTTCATTCTTGCAAAATAGTTTGAATTTTGATAATACATCTCTAATTTTCTTAAATTTTTAGCTGCTAACTATTTTCATTTGTGTTTTTGTTAACATTTATGTTCTGAACACTATAATTTGAAAAGTCACAATTTAGTTTTCTAACTGTAAAAATTTCAAAATGCAAAAAAACTCATGATTTTGAATTTGAATAAATTATCCCATTATTTTTTCACGACAAATACTGAGATTGTATAAACAGATGCTATTAGTTTTACTAATTTGCACATATAAACCTGATACAATATATAATTTTAATTATAATAAATGCTAAATTGCAGTAAATATGATAATAAGCATTACAGCTATGTAATTTGTTATCAAGAATGTTTGGGATCTGATGTTTTCAGGTAACAGATCTGTAATTTGAATCGTCATATCTCAAGTCTAGTAAAACATAACTTAAACATTAAAGAAATCCAACAGGGGTGTTTTGCCATGAATAAGGTTTTATTATACAAAAAAATACAATATTTCTTTGTATTCAGTAATTTATTCAACTTATAAGTGATCATGTCTGAAATAGAAAGCAACCAGGATCTTATGCCTAGGTAATAATTGGTCATTACTTATCTGCATAAACTAAGAGGTGGTTCCAAAGGAAAGTTGTTGTGACCACTTATCTTTGTGAAGTCTGTTCAGTATATCTGTGACTTTGTTTCTAGGATGCTTTATGTCACCCATGTTGCCACTGGAAAATGAATTTTCATTTTTGTTTATTACTTGTATAAATCTATATATTAAGGTTTATTGTTGATAAAGTCTGATGAAGTCAGATATAATTGTATGACATGACATAGGTACTGTATATATATATATATATATATATAT
>CM044434.1:11146792-11165118 GCA_024363595.1 Xenopus borealis | reverse complement strand
TTATTCCTAGTAGGTTCTTGAACGAGCTTGGATAAAAAGTTGTCATTTAGCATAGTTCTTAGATTGTGTCTAATTCCACCAATATATTATGAGCAAAAAAGTGCCCCCAATTAATTCACAGTCTAATCAATCACTTCAATTAATAATCATACAGACTGTGAATATCCCTAAATGAGAATTAAATTAATTGTATAAAAATAATATAATTAATTATCCTAAAATATATTAAGATTTAATTACCACAATAATTTAATACTGAAAAAGCCTAGTGCATTTCAATTGAAATATTGACCCCTTCAAAATTGATTAAATTAGACAGTGATATCTAAAACAGTTAACTTGTAGTTTAATTACCTAATTTTCCAGTGAATAACAAACACAAGCTCCTTTTCAGTGAAGATTAAAATGTATCGATCTTAATCAACAGAGCAGCAAAATGAACTTTGTATCAATTGGATGTCTTTTAAGGAGATAAGTTGTTGTGGCATTGCAATTTTAAAACAATTTTATCAATCGATCAAATTTTCTATATTCGATCGTTCGAAAAATTTAATTGCGTTGAATTCGACCTAGCTTCGAGCGTTGAATTTGAAGGTTTTATAAACCTCGAAATTCGACCCTTAGTAAATGTGCCCCTATGTCTTGTTTAACTTTTATCTGCTGTTATATTGTTAATTTTATGCTATATATTAATAATAATAATATATATCTCGACCCTTTACTAGAGATCTGGTTCTTTTGAGGAAGCAGAAACAGAATCCACACCAATAAGCATATATTAAAGAAATTATATTGAATAATAAATTATTGGATCGTTAAACATAAATGATTACACTTAGGGGCAGATTTATCAAGGGTCGTGTGCTGTCTCTTTAAAAATTTGACTTTGACTATTCGCCATCTAAAACCTGCCAAACTGACGTTTTTAGCCTATAGGGGACCTCCTAGATCCTATTTGGAGTCATGTGGTGGGCTTTGAAAAACCTAAAATTTTTGGGCAAATTGTTCAATTCAAATTTGATCTCATGCACTAAAAATAGAAATAATTGATTAAAAAATGGACTACTCTCCCCATTGGAATTTTTTTTTTAATAAATTTGGATTGGTCTTTTTTTAGTTGGCACCTGGCACTGTAGGAAGGGGGCATTAACACCACATGTACAATTTTAACTGAGAGCTGTGAATGCTGGCACTATAACCACATTATGGGGAAAAGGTGGAAAAAGATTCTGTAACCTAAAGTGCAATTCATACAGAGACTGTGAGGTACTCAAAAGATCAAAAGACATACTGTACACAACCCCCCCCCCAGATGCTTTACAGGTGATTAAACATACTCTTAAAATATGGGAAAGTTGCTGTAGAAATAATCCTCTAAGGAGCTCCCCACATCTTATGCAATCTGTTCTAGCAAACCCTCAATTCACTCCAGGCTCAAAATACTTATTTTGTGTATTAGATTTCATCAAACATCTAGAGAATAGATCTTATACCTTTGGGGAATTGCAAGAAATCCATCAAATACCACAGAGCTGGCAATATGAGCATATTCAAATTTCACATTTTATCCAGAAAATAAGTAAGGGACAGATGCTCTCTACCCCACTTACCCTCTTTAAAAGATTATGTCTTAGGGGCATCCCACAGAAAGCCCTTATATCCAATATGTATAGCATCCTGATCACGGACACAAGAGACCCATTTCCTAAACATAAATATATGGTACAATGGGAGAGGGAGCTCTCTATTACTTTAACTCATGAGCAATGGGAAGACACATTTAAAAAGACAATGTTCTACTGGTATTATACCCCAGAGAAACTTAGTAGAATTTTCCCAGGTGCCTCGGCAGGATGTTGGAGGGCTTGTGGACAGAGGGGCTCCCTCTCGCATATATCATGGTCATGTCTGAAGCTATTGGAGTTTTGGAGAGGGGTGCAGGAGATGGTGAATAAAATACTCTGTTTTGAAATACCCCTTCAACCAGCTAATGTTCTTCTATGCCTACCACATCTGGATATACACAGCAGCCAGGCTTTCACTTACCTCTAAGTGGAAATCCATAGAAGCTCCCACAATAGATGAGGTAATTGTAATTAGTAAAATGAAAATAATGGAGGAAATGATTGCTAGGCTCAGAGGAAAAAATCCCCAACATGAGAAAATCTGGTTAAAATGGGTTTATTATGTTTCTCTTAATAAGTAATATAATATAAAAAAGGATATATTTTATTTCATTTTATTTTATTGTATTAATAAATACTTATGAATGGTTAAGCACTATTTTAATTGCTTAAAGAAAGTTACTGAACCCTTTCCATATTGAAATAACTATATTTCATATTAGTATGGCCTTTCTCCAGTTCTTCCCCTACTCTTTTGTTCTTGGTTTCATGTTTTATTTTTTCTTTCTTGTTTTGTTGGATACATGATTACTGTGTATGCAAATTCTTGATAGCAAAAATGTGTAACAGATATATTTATGTTATAAGGCAACTATATAATATCTGGAAATTTATATATGACAAAATCAAATAAAATCTAAGTTGAAAAAAAAGACATACAGTACAAAGGAGCAGTAGGTACTGATCTCCCAAGAACATAAAAAGAATGCACCACAAGTACAGATGCAGTCACTTTGGATTGTAAGTTTAATGCGTCGTGACTTAACTCATCTATCTCATTTATCTCACTTAGCACAGAATATTGTGTCACAGCATCCCATCCAACTAAAGAGTTCACCATTGAAAACAATGGAGCTTTGGTATGCTAATGAAAAGGTTAAATGCATTAAATGAGTTAAGATAACTTTAGATAACACAGTTTCTTCAATTAGCCCTGAGTCACGACGCATTTAAATCCAAGTGACTCTATCTGGACTATAAAGAACATTATATAGTAAGAAGGAGAGGGCAATGGCACAGCAAATGCATACTGTACATAGAGAGCAATGGACAATGGCACCACATGTAGTAACATATAGAGAAAACGGGCAGGCCAAGCACAATATACAGTAAGACAAAGTGGGTATAAGTACAAGAATGCATTATATAGTAACAATCAGTGAACACAGGCACTACAAGCCTATACATTCCAGATGTACTGCCTCACTCTATTGCTCTTTCAAAATGCAACGTATGAAGAGCTGCATTAGTAATGTGAAAAATTCAGAGATCTCTCACTACATGGATCCCTTTTATTCTAGTTAGACAGCAGTGTTATATTACAATTTGACTGTTGTACAAATGCTCCAATACCACTGCATCAGCATATAAACATAGTGATTTAGTTTGAAAAAAGACACGTCTAGCCTTTTGCCCTAAGTAAAACCTGTCTAACTTCTAGCTGATACAAAGAGAACAATACCTTCTAAAGAGTCTCCAATTTGCTTAAAACAGTTGGACCATTTTCTGGATTAAAGGAAATGTAACACAAATTTTTTTTAGTAAAAAATCTATTCTACCCTGCACTAAGATAAGCTCTCCACAAAGTTTACTACTTGCAATGCTTTATTAAAAAAACATGCTATAACTCTGCTTCCAGTCTTCTGCATAAAGGCGATGGGGCGGCATTCCCTCTGTAAGATCAAACACTCAACATCTCCTCCTAGCCTGAACTCTACTCAAACCAGAAGTTCAATGTTACTGCTGTATGGATTTTTTCAGCTGCCTTGTAATACATCTCTCTCTTCATGTGGGCAGTGTTTTTCTTTCTTCAATACTCGGCTGAAAAAAAATTCTCCATGTATACATACCCCACACTGCCCATAGCTGGAGATGAGACCACTCACCCTCACCTAGGAGAATTCATGAGGGTGCCTGGTGGAGAGGAATCCCAGTCGGCCACAGATCAGGAGGATTCTCAGGAGTCTCAAATGCAGTAGTGTGTGACGTGCCACCGGGCCAGTGTTGGACTGGTGGGGGGGGGTTCTGGGCCCAACTGTGCTGCCGCATCAGGGCCACCAGCAGCCCACTTCATGCCCCCCTCCTGAGCTACAAATCTTGCTCTGCTCACCCAGCATCCACGCGCTGCCTACCACAAGTGCACATCAATCAGAGGGGTTGGTGGAGGTCAGGAGAGCAGGCAGGCTTTGTGCTGGGAATCAAGGCCCTCCCTAGGTATAAAGAGTTTTCACAGCACAGTCTGTGTAGCAGTGTGGAGCAGCCCGGGCCCAGGATGTGCACCTCCCACCCCACTTCCCCTCTAGGTGTGCTGGCTTTGGCCGCAGGGGAAGGGGGAGTGCAGGTGCAACTTCTCCCTCTGCTCCCCAGTAGTTGCGCCAGCCCAACCGCCACTGTCTCCTCTTCTGTGCTCCAGCAAATAAAAAAAAAGCTGGAAAAAAAATATAATTCAAATTTGTGAGTTTTTGAGGCATAGCCTTTAAGAACCTACTCTAAATTCCTTACTTATATTTTTTCATGATCAGAAAATATGGATGATTTAAAACAAGCATTTACATTTTCTGGGATTAGATTCTGCTTTTTAATAGGAACATTATTAAACTTATTTAGGGGCAAATTTACAAAATTCACGTGAATAATTCGAAGTTCGATCGAATTTAATAGAAATTTGAATTCAAATCTTCGAATATGCAAATTAGGCTAATTCTACCATCGAATAGTCAAATTCGAATATTCAAATAAAATTTTATTAGAATATTCGACTATTCGATGGATGAATAACTTCCCCTTTAAATTTTTATTCGACCACCTACTTCACCAGAACCAAGTTACCGAATTGGGAATCATTAGTTTTGATTGAACGATTAAATCGTTCGAATTGATCGATTCGAACGATTAATCAGTCAAATTTTTTTTATTCGATTGATTGAATTGCGGTAAAATCCTTCGTCTTCCATCCGTCTAACCAGTTTAGTTATACATCTCTGCAATCCCGCCAGCAATCATTTATATCCCTATTAAGGACTGGAGTCCAAAAAACTAGAAAAACCCCTAGATCCTTCTCAGTTAAAGAAACTCCATACACACTGCCATTTAGAGGCAGATTTATCAAATTTGTGTGAAGGATTCAAACATGTGCTCGAATAGCCTATTTTCGATTGTGCGACTATTCAAATATGCAAATTAAGTATTTTCGACCATCGAATGTGAAATAGTCAGTCGCATCGAATAAGATGAATAAATATATATTCGATCGATCGACTATTAGCAAGTCGAAGAACTTACCATTTAAATTTTGATTCCACTGCCTACTTCGCCAGATTGAACCTACCGAATTGTATTAGAAGCCTATGGGAAGCCCTCATAGGCTTTTTTTAAAGTTTTCGTATCGAATAGTATTCGTACAAATTTTTCGTATATTCGAAAAGCGCTCAAAATCGGCGAATATTTTATTCGAATTTGGCAAATTTTTATTTGCCAATTATTCGCGGGTCGAATTCGAGGGCTAATAGCCCTCGACAATTCGACCCTTAGTAAATCTGCCCCTTAGGGTATAATTTGCAATTATATTCTTTTTGCCAAAGTGCATTACCATGCATTAATCAAGATTGAACCTAATTTTTCAGTTTGCTGCTCAGTTTTCCAATTTAGTCAAATCACTGTGCAAAGTAAAAAGGACATAATATACATTAAATGAGCAGGGAATTATAATCTAATGGGTTTGTATGTACCATTTTTCTCTTACCTGGTGTAAGATGATTTGAGTGTTAGGGGCAAATTTACTATTATTCCCCATAATTAGCTTGACAAAATTCGATATTCGATTAGCATTCGATCGTCGAATGCTAAACGAATTGTTTTAGGCTACCTTTTATTCGATATTCGATCATTCGACCATCGGATACAAATTTATTCGATCAGTCGAATAAATCATTCGATCATTCAAATGATTTGTACGATTCGATCGATCGAAGACTTCGATCGTTCGAATCCTATTCGATCAGGACTTAGCCTCAGAAACCTATGAGAATGCTCCCATAGGCTTCTATTGCAATTCTATTGCAATTCAGTAGGTCCAATCTGGCGAAGTAGGCAATCGAATAAACTTTAAAATTTAAATCCTTCGCTGATCGAATGATTGAATGATCGAATATTAGTTCATTCGAATCTATTCGAATGTATTCGATCATTTTCTATCCGATGATCGAATATGCCAAAATTTGCATATTCAACCAAACGAATAAATCTAACGTTCGAATTTCGATCGAATTCGATCGAACTTCGATCTATTCATGTGAATTTAGTACATTGGCCCCTATGTGTTAGTTGGGTCTGTAGAACCCCATACATAAAATTGTAATTAAGAGAAGTTTAAAATGTGAGAAGGAATGGTTGACCCATTTCAGTGCAGACGAAAATTCAGCAAATTTTTTTTTGATGCTTTGTAAATTTTTTTGGAGTCTATGGGCATTATTTCTACGGTGTAGATTGTCAAATATATTTCTAGCTCATTTCTAGCTCAGGAGCCCTGGGTCATTTTTAATTGTGATAATTGGGGTAACAGCTCTTAATGATTATATGAATTCAAAATGAGTGATCTTTGATACAGATGCAGCCACTTGGATTTGTGTGTGAAATGCATCATGACTCAGGGTTAATTGAAGAAACTGTGTTATCTAAAGTAATCTTAAATCATTTAATGCATTTAACCTTTTCATTAGCACACCAAAGCACCATTGTTTTCAATGGTGAACTCTTTAAATGGATGGGATGCTGTGACACAATATTCTGTGCTAAGTGAGTTAAACGTGATGTCTGAGTTAAGTTATTCTGTGTGAAACGCACAATCCAAAGTGGCTTCATCTGTATATACTAGTAACTGCTTGTTGAGTAGGAGTAAATGTGGAGTCCTTTAAATGTATCCTGTGTGGAGTGTACATTAATATATCTTAATGGTTGACTTAATAGTTAACATTTTAATGATTTTGGACAACCCTACTCTTTTTTTTTTGCATATGACATTAACAGAGCCAAGATGGACGCATAGAAAGCACAGGACATCGAGGAAAATCATCTTTGCATATTAAAAATGTTATGTTGTCTGAAGCAGGGAGATATGACTGTGAAGCAGCAAGCAGAATTGGAGGCCATCAAAAGAGCATGTATCTAAATATTGAATGTAAGTTTGATTAAAATTATATTAAGCATGTCAACACTTTGCTCCTGATATGTTTCTTTCTTCATGCTTTTTTTAGTCCTGTTTTTTCAATATCTCTTATATCTGCATAACTCTTCAAATTCATTTCTGATATCCTTTTATATTTTCAGCAGTTTTGCTGTTAATAAAACAAATCCTGACTGTTAGGAACATTTTCCTTACCGTCCAAAAAGTTTTTAATGAATTGCTTAAGCTGATACCTGTGTCATTTCATTAGACTTTGTCAATCACCATTCTGCTCAATAGGATGGGAGTGAACATCTCTGCTCAACATCAGCATTACCTAGTGCAAATCACATACGGGAAGAAAGTATTGGACCCTTTATTTTCTTTATAGGAATGAGTTATACCAGTATAGAAAATAAACAGGTAAATCTAAGAGTCTTTTTGAGGGTACACATTGGGACCGACTATAAGAATTCAGCAATATACATAAGAAGCCACTTTGAATTGTGTGTTTGACACAGAATAACTCAGACATCCAATTTTTCCCACTTAACACAGAATATTGTGTCACAGCATCCCATCCAATTAAACAGTTCACCATTGAAAACAATAGTGCTTTGGTATGCTAATGAAAAGGTTAAATGCATTAAATGAGTTAAGATAACCTTAGATAACAACACAGTTTCTTCAATTAACCCTGAGTCCCGACACATTTAACACATCAATCCAAGTGGCTGCATCTGTATAAATCAGCTCCTTTGTGTTTACCAATTAGCCAAACAGATTGACCAATCATCACTGGTTAAAGTAATAACCATGAATTTGTGGTGAAATGCTGTGTTTCGCGGACGGTGAATAAATTTTCTAAACGCCTGCGAAAAAATTTGCTAGCGAAAATTTACCAGCGTTAATAAAGTTTGACCATTTTGACACCGATGACCATTTTTTACACATTGTTAAATTGTCACCAGCATCAAAATGGTCACTGTTAAAAGTTCCATTTTGTGAATTTTTAACCATTTCCCGAGTAATTGCCGAAGTATTCAGCAAAGCGAAACGGGACAAAGTCACCCATCACTAATAGTTATACAGCAGTTGAGAAGCTAGATTGACTGTTGACCCAATGACTTATGTAGAGAAATCCTGGTTTTATGACCTAGGCACTTAACCCACAAATAAATTCGCCCATCACTACAATGGATAATTGATAAGTGGAAAAGTTTACTTGGTCCCTTCTCACATACACAAACATAGATTAACATTTTGAAAAGCAAGCAAAGCTATACCTATATTAATTAATTTCATTATAGTCCAAATTTAATACATTGGGACTAAATAGCTTCACGTGTTATTTAGCTTTGTCACCTCCTCTTTATGGCTTTGAAAACATATTTTACCATATGGAACTTTAAGAGGCAGATTTATCAAGGGTCAAAGTAAAAATTCTGAATTAAATATCTTTTTTAATTTTTGGGTACTTCCGACTACTGAATATGCTAATTTGAATTGAAAAAAATGTATTTGAATTGAACAAATTAGACTATTTGAATATCAAAGTACTATCTCTTTAAAAACTTTGACTTTGAAGCATATGGGGGACCACATATAACCTATATGGTCTTTGTCTGATGTTTGAGAAGTCAAAGTTTTTAGTGGGGAAATTGTTCGATCAAATGTGCTAATCGTTTGAACGATTTAAATGAAAACTGACCTGTTCGATCGAAAACGATCCGTTTTCGTTCAAAAAAATTACTTCAAATTAATTTCTGTTACATTTTCAGTTCAAAATTTGACTCTTGATAAATATGCCCCTAAATGGAGTCTGTCATCCTAAGAAGTAATTCCATAATAAACCCAAAGTATACTTTACCCAAGCAATATACATTTTTTTATATTTTGTTCCCATAGCTAGCAGGCTAGTACTATTTTGTTACCACTGTTATTAAGACAAGACATGCATTATCCCAAAATGTTGTTGATAACATTACCATGACCATTATAAAATGAGTTGGCAGGGAAGAAGGGGAAATGTGTGGTGTGCAATTACATCTCTGCATAATGGAAAGTGAAAGTAATGGCATGCCCCACTTCTATGGCGAAGGCAAAACATGAAAGCTGAGATTTTTAAATGCATTTATAACAGGTATGGATGTTTTAATAGTACAAAAAACTTGGGTTTCATGTTCCATTTGAAAATAACTTTTAGGGGCAGATTTATCAAATTTTTGTGAATGATTCGAAATGCGAAAGAATAGTCTATTTTCGATTGTGTGAATATTTGAATATTCAAATTAAGTATTTTCGACCATCGAATATGAAATATTTGGTCACATCGAATAGATCCAATAAATGTATATTCGATCGTTCGACTATTCACCGCTCAAAGAACTTGCCCTTTAAAATTTCATTTGACTGCCTACTTTGCCAGATTGATCGCAATAGAAGCCTATGGGAAGCCCCCATATGATTTTTTTTTTACGTTTTCGTATTGAATAGTATTTGTACCATCAAACGCTGCGAATATTCAATTCGTATGAATTCGGTATAAAATCGTTCGCTCATACGATTTTTGCGAATATTCAAAAAGCGATCATAACCTGCAAATATTTTTTTTGATATTGGTGAATTTTTATTTGCCAATTATTCACGGGTCGAATTTGAGGGCTAAAAGCCCTCAAGAATTCAACCCTTGATGAATTTTCCCCAAAATATACAGCTTTATACAGGGGGTGACAGTTCGCCTTTAACTAAGCCACATGTTGGCCTACATCATTAAAAGACAAAAAACCAAATGTTGTTTTCCCTAGGACAATATCATAATGCATCATCATATACTTTTTTAATTAATAGACTGAGCTTATTGTGCCATGTATTACATATTGAGCCATTATCAGATTTATTACTGCACTATATATCCTGAACGCTAAGTTGATACTATATTAGTAAAATGTTTTTACTTTTTATGTTACATTATTTTGCATATACTACGAACTTATATTATCTGTGTTTAGCCTTTTCCAACATCCTCATATTCTTGATTTGCTTTACCTTCCTATGCTACATCTGATCAACAATGCATTGAGCAACTCCCTATTTTGGAACCTGTGATTATTTGTTATTAAATGATATGATAAGACACTTTACAATTGTATTATATTGTAGATGCACCAAAGTTCATTTCTAATCAAACCATTTACTATTCTTGGGAAAATAACCCTATAAACATAAGTTGTGATGTGACATCCAATCCACCATCATCAATTTACTGGAGCAGAGACAAATTATTATTGCCTGCACGAAATATAACAAATATAAAAACCTACAGAGATGGAAAAAGAATATTGCTAGAGGTAAGTGTGAATCACTCCCACTTAATGCAGAGTTGCAAAATGAATTGACTCATCATCAGAGTTTTACTTATGCAAAGAGGAAAGTTTATAAATTGAATACATTTCATAAAGAATGCATAACAAATTGATATATAAATATATATATATATATATATAATCAGTCTTATAAATTATATAATTTATGTTAAATGAATCAGTGACACGCCATGAGATGAGATACCATAAAAACATCATAAAGTGAATCTTGATTTAAACCATTAATGACCTATTTAGCAAATTTTGAATTGTTAATTTCAGAGTTATTTTCAATTTGGATAAACTCATTATTTCTCCAAACTCGAATATTTGCTTATCTATTCAAATACTTTATTTAATTATATCTATAGTGGAATATAGATATCATATATCCTAGTGTAAAAACAGCAGTTACCAAATGCTTTCTCAAGCCTTTTCTTGTCTTCTTACGTTTGTGACCTTATAAATAATTTTTGTGACACTTGTATGGTTTTGGATTGAATGTGTTGCAGCTTGTGTGCCCGGGTACATGTGTGTGTGGTGACTATAAGACTTAGGGGCACGTCAAAGTGAAAATTCGAACAAAATTTTAATTTTTATAATTTAAATTTTGGGCTACTTTGACTATCGAATAGGCCAAAATTCGATTTGAATAAAAGAATTTAGAAAATTCGAATTTCAAAGTACTTGCCTGTCCTGAAATATTTTCTAAGTTCCATGAATTCTAAGGATTTTGCGGAGAATTAAAAAATGGACCTATTCGATCGAAATAGATCCATTTTCGATTGAAAAAAAAAACACTTTAAAATCCTTCGAGGGTCGAATTTCGAATTGTTTTTACTAAGTCATAATTATACTACACATATGTGGAGGCATTGAATGATGCACTTTAAGTTGCCTGCTAACTGTTCCTGGTCTCCCATTTGTTATTTTTAATGGGATTATGATTTTAACACTTTATAATTAATAAAGGTGTGTTTTAAAGGGGTTTGGAGTTGATTCATTTGAATAGGGGTTCCCTGTATAAAACAAAAGTATCATAATAAAACCATTTTTACTTTTTATTTTGTTCAGATAACACCATTATCAGACAATGATTTTGGACGTTACAACTGCACAGCTATCAATTCAATAGGATCAAGAATTCAGGAATACATACTTACACTAGCTGGTAAGAAAAGTGAAATTAAATTGCATAAGCCACTAGTAATTTTTTGTTTCAAAAAACTTGATAACTTGATACTGTATGTTCAATGCAATGGTATATTTAGGTTTGTAATAACTTCTAATAATAATTGACTTTCATGTCTAGAATTGTGCATGATGAGGGACTTTTTAGACTGATAAAAATTAGTAACATAAACAGCAGCTGTGAACTTTTTGTCAAATGAGGACATAATGACAAATAATGACAAATTTACAAAATACTTTTTTATTGTTGTAAAACCTGTAGAATAGTATACTATTGCTAACAATAATTATTAGAATGGATAAAGAATAATTCTTTAAAGAAAAAAATAAATTAATAAAATAACAGCACCACTAGTCAAACAGGACATTGACTTAGAAAAGCAGTCAATATTAATCATCTAGACATACTTTATCTAGTTTTTTAGACCATAAATTTAGCAATTCACTCTATAGTCCTGTTAGTTGATGTAGATTCAATTGGTGGATAACCGGCTGCTTTTTTGGTTGTTTGTTTACAAAATCGGCAGCAAAACAATCCTTGGGTTGTAGCCCCTGTCAATGAAGTCTGTTTTAAGGCGGTGATTTCTTTCAGTGGTGTCTGAATATAAACAATTATAACACCTGATGATGGAGCATTTGTATGTTAAGAACTGCATGCACCAAATCAGAAACATAAACAATTCTTGGGACGCTAGATTAACTATGGAATTCCTTTTATTTCACACCCTATAAATTAAGCCCTAACTTATATACAGCCACTTTGTTCCACATTACAGATGTAGTCACTGGGATTTGTAAGCTAAATGCATCGTGACTCAGGGCTAATTGAAGAAACTGTGTTATCTAAAGTTATCTTAACTCATTTAATGCATTTAACCTTTTCATTAGCCTACCAAAGCACCATTGTTTTCAATGGTGAACTCTTTAATTGGATGGGATGCTGTGACACAATATTCTGTGCTAAGTGGGATAAATGGGTTAGATGAGTTAAGTGACAACGCATTTAACTTACAAATCCAAGTGACTGCACCTATATCTTATAACTTATCTGTTTGTCCTGTGCATGTCCCCCTTTATATGACTTTGTTAAGACCTCACACACAGAATGACATTCCTCTTTGTTGGTCATTTGATTTATTAGCTGAATGTTGTTTATATGCCAGAGAACACCACAGCTTCATTGTATTCAGCTTGAAAAAGGAACTAAAATGTTCTGAAAGTTTTCTATGATTATCTTAGTTAGCCAATTCAGGTATCATCTTTATACCACCTGTTTGATATTTTTCTTGTCCTGTGACTGGCTAACTTTACTTATTAAATCATTGAAAGGTATTAATGGGCAATACATTAGGAACTTACAGAAAGATAGAGATTACTTGTAGAGATAAGGAAAGTAATTAGGGTGTATTGTCAAAGAGTCTAGATTCAGCCAGATCACATACAGCAGATTGCCATGAAACCTGGCCCTAAATTAAGGTCATGTCTTAATGTGTTAAATAACTCCATACATTTGAATACATGTATCTTTCTTTCACACTCATCTTTTTAAGTTCCTTTTTAGAATTAAGACCTTTATGTTTTGAAGCCTGGGATTTTGATTGCAAAAGTGTTGGCCTACTGGTGAATCACATGATTTGATCTTGATCTTATGTTGGTTATGGTTCATACTAGTGTGTAGTTTGTGCCCTGTTTCTCAAATGAATCTGCCTCCTGTAGAGCATTTAGTTATCATGTACACCGCATTGGATGAAGCACATGGATAAAAGTGACAAATGGTGTAGACATTTTGTGCATTTGGTTTTGCTACTTGATCTTTGCACATGAGCACTTCTAAAAATAATGTTCCTTAGACAAGGAGATTTTCTTATAATGTTATAGTTATGGATTATAGGCAGCTACAATAGGTACCCTGTTTTATGTCTTTTCTTTGTATTCCAAGAATGGGTCTCTTGGTATTTGAGTTGCTCTGTGGGTTTAATCTTCAATAACCTGTGGATGGTATCATGATTAACAGGTTATCTGTAAGGAATGGAGATGCTTATTTCTGTCATCAAGGTTTTATCAAATACAATTGTATCTCAGAACCTGTCTAAAAACAATAGATTTTTTTATGTGATAAGGAACATATTTTCAGGACAGCTTTTATATATTTTTACCTTTCTCATCTATTAATAACATTGGGCACAAGCATCATTTTTACTTGCCATGTGGGTCAGTCCCGGACTTAGATTCAAATAGACCCTGGTCCAAATAACTCCCCTACAGAAATAATAAATAGTGACTGTCTAATGCATTTTACACCAGCGCCTCTGTCATTTGAAAAAATTCACTGATTATACTTTTTACATAGGGACTAAGTTTACCCACAAATAACTTTTTGTTTTCAAAGTAAAACTCCCAAACTTGGTTGCCCTTTTATAGGATCACTATACTGTAGGTGAAAAGGGTGGGAGCTATAACATAGCTGTATGTATATATTGTGTATACTGTATACATATATATATATATATATATATTATTTTTAGAAGCAGACATATTTCTAGACCATATTTTCTTTTAACACTTCAAATGATGATCTTTGTAGTTTATTTTTCATGTGGCTTATATTAAGTACAATGTTGTTAAGTTACAATGTAAATTTTTTTTAGATGTGCCTTCCAATCCCTATGGCTTGCGAGTTATAGAGCTTTCACAAACTTATGCCAAAGTGTTTTTCAACAAACCAGACTCACATGGAGGTGTGCCCATTCATCATTATCAAATGGATTTCAAGGAAGTATCATCAGAAGTATGGAAGGTTGTCCGTTCGCATGGAACACAGAGTAAGTGCCAGTAAAGAAAAGATATACTGAATATTAAAGGCCATTACTAAAATTTAGAAGAAAGTAAAACATTTTTGTGGTCATGCAAGATTTCTTTACTGCAATCTGAACTTAAATTTATACATTTGAATACTGGGTATATTGTCTTTTTTATGACATTAAATATGATATATGTAAACTAATGTCTTTATAGTGTAAGAGGGCAGTATTTTAAAAACTGTCTTCTAACATAAATGCAAAAAGTTCTCATATCCCTGACCTATAAGGACTTACACAACAGTGACAGCTAGAAATTTTAAAATCTCAGTTTCTGTAATGCACTTTGAAATCTTCACAAGAGACCAGTAATGCAGGTAGAATAGCTAGGTAACATTTGATGCTTTATTATCAATTTATTAAATAAAATTACATTTTGTTAAGGTTTATATATTCCATTTATATGTGTTTTGTTTCAAATATAGAGAACATATGTATGTAGAAGAGAAACCTTTTTCTATTTTATATGTTCTTGAATGGCAGAAAGAGTGTTGGCAAAATGAAAACTATTAACTACTTGAAACTATATGCACTATAACTAAGGAGCAGATTTATCAAGGGATGAATTTTGAATTGCTAAACCTTCGGAATTTGAATTCAAAAAGACCAGCCAAAATTAATTTAAAAAAATGTTTTTGATCGAATAGGACTGTTTTTGATCGAATGGGTTCATATTTTATTTGACAAATTGTATGAATTGAAGTAATAGTGCATTCAATCAAATTTGATTCAAAGTTTTCCCAAAAAAGTCCACCAATTGACTCCAAGAGGCTAAAACAACAATTCAGCAGGTTTTTAGTCGTTGAATTTTTAAAGAGACAGTACAATTTTTTTTGCAAATTCTAATCTAATTTGAACTATTCACTAGTCGAAGAACACAAAAATAGCTTGAAATTCGATTTTTTTTTTTATTCGTATTATCACTTTAACCTTGATAAATCTGCCCCTTAAAGTTTGCCTATATTGGGAATGTATTTTAGGGTGACATGAAAAGGCAAACCTTCAAAACAAATGAATATCAAAAATGAAAATAAAATTGGTTCAGGATGCTTTTCATGAGAATATTTGAAATTTAAATTATCTTTATGCTGTTTTCTAATCAGAACAACATCAAATGACTATCATCTGCAGGACAGCAGCTGATAATGTTTTTTCAATTTTATAATCTTAAATAGTGATGGGCGAATCTACCCAGTTTCGCTTCGCCGAAAAATTCTCGATTTTCCAGCAAAATTAATTAATTAATTGGCGAAAAAATTTGCGAAACGAGTCGCGGCATGTTTTTGACGCGTCATGTCGTTTTCGACCATATGATGCAAGGAAGGAATGTTTTATATTTGATATATACAAAATCAAGGGGCAGTGAAAAAACTTCAAAATTTGACCCTCCAAGTATTTTTAAAGGGCTTTTTTCAATTGAATAGGTACATTTTTGATTGAATATAACACTTTTCGAATTGTTCGATTCGATCCAACGATTCAACCGATTCTCCGCAAAATCCTTCAAATTCTTGGAACTTGGAAATTTTTCAGGACAGGTTCTATGAGGTCTCCCATAGGCTAAAATGTCAATTTGGCAGTATTTTTTATTTGTTGCTTGTTTTCCTGATGTACTTTATTACTTAATGTAACTTGCAAATAAAATCATGATGGTTTGCATAATTAGAAAACACGAAATTGAATCTGATCTTATAACTATCCAATAAGAGTACACCTTAAGTGCGTTAGGGGTATAATATACCTAATCGATAAATTAGTTAATTATAAAGAAGTACTGTAACCCCCAATCACTTGCTCTAATAAAGTAATTATTGTATACCAGAAATTGACTCCAATTACAAAGAGAATTCATTAATTAGTTCATTGATTATAAATACACAAAATCATTACTTAAAAGACTGACTCAGGAACTCTGCCTGAAATGTAAAAAGTTTATCTTAAAGTGCTAGTGCTTGATAATATGTGCAGTTTACATAAATTCAAAAACTATTAAATTAGTAACTAAAGTTACACAATATATGAAAAATCCGTTTTTAATCTATTTAAAGCAGTTCATGAAAATAGATCAAATTAATTATATATAAAAAAGGGAAAATTAATTGGGTGAAAAATAATTAATTTGAATTGGATATAGGCCTAGGATTGATTAATTACTCGTGAAAGGTCAATAAATTCATAATAAACATGATTCTTATGATTGTGATTGAAGTTTAAAACATCTATAAAAATAGTGGAGTAAATATATATTAAGTTAAAGAAAGGAAAAGGGGGGGATTGGGCTATATTTAATAAGTAAGATTTTTTAGATAAATTCTGGTAAAACAGTTGTTAACTATGGTGTAACTCACAATAATATTCTACTCAAGCTGCATTGGGAAAAACAGTAGGAATGAGAAAATGCGAAAGGGTGGAGAAGTCCAGAGAGGGACCCCTACCTATATTGATTCTAAGCCCTGGGACCCCACAGTGGGAGCACGGCAGGCAGTGTGGACTGTGGTCTCAGATTTCAATCTGGCTATCTAAATGAAGAGCTAAGCTTCCCTGTAAAACCACAAATCTCACAAAGCCCTGTAGTTGAAAAAGATGTTAGGGAAAGAAATGCAGTTGAGTTTAAAAACAAAATTTATATAACATTTAAAAAGGTGAAAGATTTAAAATCGAATACAAAAATTCCAAACCATAAATTTTCGCCAACGCGTTTCGCCATGGCAATTTCTTTCGAGAGTCTGAAAAATGTGTACGATTCGAATGATCGAATGCTACATTCGTACAAATGGTATTCGAGCAGGACTTCCCATAGGCGTCTATTACAATTCGGTAGGTTCAATCTGGCGAAGTAGGCAGTCGAATAACTTTTAAATTTTTATTTCTTCGATCATCGAATGATCGAATTACCGAATATCTGATCTATTCGATCTATTCGATATTCAATGATCGAAGAGGCCAAATTTCACTTTACGATTTCACGAAAAATTTGTACGATCGTTATTCGATTGAACTTCGATCATTTCACGTGAAATTCGTAAATCGGCCCCTTATTGTTACAACTTATTTGGTAAATGGCACACTGTTTAATTTTTGCTTGCTTTATTATATTTAGTTAGTTATGGCTACTGTGAAACTGTATGACATCTATAATTTTATGTACATAAGACTCAGACTTCTGTTGATATTAGATGAAAAGTCAAAAAAATAAAATAAATTGTTGACTTTAATTAAATTACAAATTTTCTTAACAATTGAAAAATCTGTGAGTATGTTTTACTTATATTCATGAAATATTGAATTACAATATTTGAAATTACATGCTGTTAGAAGAATAATGCTTTTATTTATCTTTAATTTTTTTTGTCCAATAGCAATAATTGTCCTTGGAAACCTAGAAGCAAATACAACATATGAAGTCAAAGTTGCTGCTGTAAATGGAAAAGGAAAGGGGGAATATAGTAAAATAGAAATATTCCAGACACTCCCTGTTCGTGAGTAGTTTTTTTTAATTCTGTATTATAATTGCTGTAATTAATTTTGTGATTTTCAGAAAAAATTCTTATGCAGTGACTTACACTCAAACTTTATCTATTTAACTGTAAAAAAAAATTAAATTAGTGTGCCACTGCAACACTTTTACATTTTATGGCCAATGTACAATACCAAGGCATTTAATGAAGGAACAATTTATAATTTGTGATGGGTGAATTTGATCCATTTCACTTAACTGAAAATATCTCTTGCCTTGAATTTCTTCTGAAGTTATAATTGCAGCCTAGATCTTATAACTGAATTACATTTATACCTTTTATGCTCTTAGGGGCTGATTTACTAAGGGTTGAATTTCAAAGTGGAAAAT
>CM044434.1:11104859-11130258 GCA_024363595.1 Xenopus borealis | reverse complement strand
AAACCGCATTACATTAAATGGTACACAGTTATTTATAGGAAGGATTTAAACAAGACACAGGGGCAGAGGGGGAGATCAGGGGGACAGCCAGAGATAAAATTTGGGGGGAGAGACACCTGGAAGAGAGAAATTTGGGCGGGAGAGCAAGAGGAAAATTAGGGGAAAAGAGAAAGACATGGTGGCAGAAGGAAAAGTCTGGGAGTGGAGAGGAAAGATTAAAAAGACATGGTGGCAGAGGGAAAAGTCTGGGAGGGGGGAGGAAATATTACACAGGACAGAGTTGTCTGGGAAACCTACCAAATCATTCCTCTACCTTTTGTCACAGTCAGGAAGATGTATTAATCAATTTTATTAGTTAGGCTATATGCCTGTGGGCTTCAGATCATTATGAGGTGCTAGTTTGTAGTAGAAATAGATGTAGTGTAATGGTTAAGGCATCTGATTCACTAAGAGCGTGTCATGAGTTCAAATCTTATGAATTCTGTTTTAAGCTTTTTTTTTACTTTTCTTCTGGTCAGGAAAAAATCGTAGAAAGGAGAGAGACACAGAGGGAAAAATCTAAAAGGATTGTGCTTAAATTTCATTATAACAAAAAGTGTACTTTTTAATATAAATTGGAAGGTAAAAAAAAACTATTTGAGGGGATTGAACACTGAACCTACAGGTCAAAAGCATACCCTTAACCCACAAGTCCATCACAATTTCATTGTCAAGTCAAACTCTTTTCTCCATTTGTAACTTATCTACAGTAAATTTCTACTGATGTCATTAACAGGCATTTAGTGAGATGGAGTATAGTGAGAGAGAGTTACAGAGAGAAAAATCGGGGGAGGGAAAGAGACAGAGGGAGATGGAAACAAAATCAGTGAAGGGTGAGAGAGACAAAGAGAGAAAAATTGGGGGAGGGAAAGAGACAGAGGGAGATGTAAAAATATGAGGAGGGTGAGAGACAGAGAAAAATCGGGGGAGGGAAAGAGACAGAGGGAGATGGGAAAAAACGGAGGAGACTGAGAGAGGCACAGAGAGGAAAAATCGGGGGAGGGAGAGAGAGACAAAGAGAAAAAAATCAGGGGAGGGAAAGAGATACAGAGGGAAAAATCAGGGGAGGGAAAGAGACACAGAGGAAAAACATCGGTGGAGAGAAAGAGACATAGGGAAAAAAATCAGAGGAGGGTGACAGCAACACAGAGGAAAAAATCAGGGGAGAAAAGGAGACAGAGGGAAAAAAATTGGAGGAGGGTGAGAGAGACACAGATGGAAAAATTGGGGGCGGGAAAGAGATAGAGGGAGATGGAAAAAAACCAGAGGAGGGTGAGAGACAGAAAAATCAGGGGAGGGAAAGAGACAGAGGGAGATGGAGGAGACTGAGAGAGGCACAGAGAGGAAAAATCGGGGGAGGGAGAGATAGACACAGAGGAAAAAATCAGGGGAGGGAAAGAGACAGAAGGAAAAATACGGAGAGGGAGAGACAGATCGAAAAAATCAGTGAGAGAAGCACAGAGGGAAAAAATTAGGGGAAGGAAAGCGACAGAGGGAAAAAAATCTGAGGAGGGTGAGAGAGACAAAGAGAGAAAAATCTGTGGAGGGAGAGAGACACAGATGGAAAAATCGGGGGAGGGAAAAAGACAGAGGGAGATGGAAAAAAATCGGACAAGGGTGAGAGAGACACAGAGAGAAAAATCGGAGGAAAGAGACAGAGGGGGATGGAAAAAAAACGTAGGAGTCTGAGAGATGAAAAATAGGGAGAGGGAGAGAGAGACTCAGGGGAAAAAATTGGGGGAGGGAAAGAGACAGAGGGAAGAAAAATCAGAGGAGGGTGAGAGAGACACAGAGAGAAAAATTGGGGAGGGAAAGAGACACAGGGGGATGGAAAAATCGGAAGAGGGAGAGATAGAAACAGAGAAAAACTGGGGGAGCGAGAGAGAGAGACAGATGGAAAAAATCGGGGGAGGGAAAGAGACAGAGGGAGATGGAAAAAATCGGAGAAAGGAGAGACACAGAGGGAAAAATGTAAAAGGATTTGGCTTAAATTTCATTATAATGAAAAGTGTACTTTTTAATATAAATTAGAAGTTTTAAAAAAACCTACAGCTCAAAGACATTTACTTAATCCACTAGGCCATCAGTACTTCATGAAAAAGCCAAGCTCTTTTTTTCCTTTTGTAACTGATTTATGATTGATTGCTACTGCTGTCATTAGCAGTCATTTAGTGGTCACAACTGGAATTACATGCTGGTAGACGCAATAAACGCAGAGGCAACTTAACACATTGCATTTGCTGCTGCTTATCTAGCCTTACAGCGAGATAAACTCACAAAAGAAAGTGGCTGCATCTGTAGCTGCGTTTCATACTCATCATTTATACGAGGTGGTTTATAGCATACACCAATGAAAATTTTCTTTGTAACCTTTTGCCCAGTCAAAATCTCTATCCAGAGGGATTCCACACCCTCACCAGTGCCAGCAATGGTTATTCCTTTAGTGCATGGCTTTAATTCAGGCTTTACATACAAACACACTCCCCCCCTTTAATCCCTCTGTCCCTCCTAAAAAGGGTGTAAACATTTAAATTCACAGTCCAGTCATATGTTTCATCCCACCAGGTCAGAGCATGCAATTAATTCTAGGTCTTCCATTTTACCTGACACACTTCATGTATTTGCCAGCATACAGCGGAGGTTACTACTTTTACTTTTTAAAATGCGAATTATATGTTAAGTTAGTATTAGTCTGTTTAACTTTTAACAGTGGGACCTCCTTATTTTGTAAACTGTATGCCCCCTCACTCCTCCCCCATGACCCCTTACTAATCCCACTACCCCATCTACCCTATCTTCCCCATAATGATTTCTCTCACCCACCCCCACTTGCCTAGTTTAAACACTCCTCTAACCTCTTGCTCATTCTTTTCCATAGCACAGTGGACCCCCTTCGATTGAGGTGCAATTCGTCATGACTGTATAGGTTGCACCCCAAGAAAAAATAAAACCCATTAGAATTTGCTTATCGTTCAAATAAATCAAGAGCATGGTATTCCCAAATTGGCGAAAAATTCGCGAAACGAGTCGCTGCATGCTTTTGATGCGCGTCGCGTCAACTTCGATGCGCCACGTCGTCTTCGTCGCGTCGCGTCAAAAACTACGTGCGGCTCGTTTTTTTGGCAAATTTTCGCCAGGTGAAATCTCGCTGGCGTTTCGTGAATCGCGGGAATTCGCCCCTGGTGAATAAATTCGCCCATCACTACTGATAACACAGTAATGCTGGGCTTCAGCTTATAATGTTAAGAATCTAGTATTATGGTGTCAATAGAATAGAATGAAGTCCACCAGCTACTTAGTTTTTCTGACATTCAAATAAAGACATATTTGAATGTCAGAAAAACTAAGGAGCTGGTGGACTTTAGTAGGAAACAGCAGAAGACTTATTCCACACTTATTATGGGTAGGGTTTAACTGGAGAGGGTAAGTAATTATATATCCAAATAGTCCAAAGAGGACTTGACATGATCTGAACAGATTCAAGAACAGTCAAGGTCAGACGGCATGTTGGGGAACCACCCGGTTGCAAATCTCCAGGACCACTCTTGCATATGCCAGAACGGTGCTGCGTACATTGCACGTGTGAGCGGTGCCACGCAGCATGCATGCACGAACACGAAAATAGTCTTTGTATGGGGCAGGCAGATCTGGATGGGGGGTCTGGGCCAGTGGGGGCCAGTCCAACCCTGAGCACAGTCTAAAAAGGTCAGGTAGCATCTTTATTATGTAAGAAATTTGGAGTTTCAGCATAAATATTACAGCATTTTTATATCGATGCTGTGGAGAGTGTTCTTTACAGAATATCATCTCATGGTTTGGGAATCGTGGTGTACAAGCTCTTAATAATTACAGCGGGGCATATGGGTAGCAGAATGTTGCACTAGATTTGTTTTATCATCATTACAAGATATATAAGTAAGGAGATGGAGAGTTAGAGAATTCAGATATATTAAAGCTAGAACCCATTCTTGGAATTATCTGTTTGACTAATCATAAAAAACATTTTAGATGTCTTAAAGCAATACCGAAACATTCCTATAAAAAACAAAGGAATGTGCCCATATCTAGGAGCTGCTGCACGCAAAAAAGCCCCCCAAAGCCTCACCCAGCACTGCGACCCTTCGTTAACCGAAAAATACAGTGGCCATCTGATTCATATCTGTAAAAATAGACACATTAACTGTTTTTCTGACAATAAATATTGTATTTGTAGGTGAACCAAGCCCACCATCAATTCATGGACAACCTGGAGGTGGGAAAAGTTTTAAATTGAGCATTACAAAACAGGATGATGGAGGAGCACCGATTTTGAACTATGTTGTAAAGTATCGAAGTGTAAGTATTTCTGATTACAAATTTAAAATAAGGTTTCTATATAAATATATTGTTTATTACATAAGACTTGAATTCTTATGTGTTTCTTGAGGTTATCACTATGATTTGTGTGCCTGATTTTAATGTAGGCCATAATAGGTTTTAGTGTAGTACTATACAGGGCACACTAAATCCATCCTCCTTGATCAGACTGTCAGTGTGTCAGATATACAATTAAGCACTTTTCATACAGTAATCAAAACATTTTATCTGAAATCCTATATGTGCATTAACTAAAATGATAGTATCAGTGTAGATTATGCGTCATGTTCCTTTCAGTCTCACATTGCCTCCTTATAATTAACCCCTCAATTGTTTTATCAAAAAATGTATAAACATAAAACATCACAAAATAATGGCTCAATAAAAAATATAAAAGGAGCATTATTTTTGTCCAATTAGTATGATTTATTAATAGATAACTCATAATGATATCAATTATCTTGTCAAAAAGTATTCATTTTGAGGTATAGTTTTCCTTTGCAAAGTACTTATCTTATTTATTGTATTTTAAGGGGGTCAGAAAAAAAATCACATTATTGGGCAAATTTATCAAGGGTCGAATTTCGAGGTAATGGGAGTTTTTTTAAACTCCCATCAACTCAAAATTTGAATAGAAAAAGACCAATCGAAATCTATTAAAATTATTTTTGAATTGAGGGTGAATAGTCCGTATTTGAATCAATCAATTCAAATTTTTGGCTCATTCGATCAAATAAGAATCGAATGATTGGCTCCAAAAAAAATAGATTTTTCAGAGGCCACCAAATGACTCCATATAGGGTCTAGGAGGTCCCCCATAGGCTAAAACAGCAATTCGGCAAGTTTTAAATAGTGATGGGCGAATTTATTCGCCTGGGTCGAATTCGCGGCGAATTCCCGTGATTCGCCGCTGGCGAATAAATTCGCGAATCACCAGCGAAGTTTTGCCAAGCGAAAATTTGCCGAAAAAACGAGTCGCGCGTCGTTTTTTGACGCGACGCGCCGAAAACGACGCGACGCGTGCCGAAAACGACGCGACGCGCGTCGTAAACGACGCGACAAAAGCGACGCGACGAAAGCGTCCCGCGAATCGTTTCGATGATTTTTCGCCGATTCGCAAATTTCTCTGGAAATTCGCAAATTTTTCGGTGAAGCGAATCGCGGGAGATTCGCCCATCACTAGTTTTAAATGATGAATTCAATTTTTTTAAAAACAGTACATGATGAATTTAAATATTTGAATATTCAAATTTTTTTAAATTTGAACCAAATTTTGCCTAGTCAAAGTACACTAAAACTAACTTGAAATTTTAATTAAAAAATGTGAATTTTAAATTTGACTTTTGATAAATCTGCCCCTATGTGACTGATTTATCAATGTAGAAATTAACCTCTAAAATTGTAGAGCTGTGGATGGCTTGATAACATACATGATAAACTTGATATTCAGAATCCTCATTTAGTCACACATAGCTCAATTCATCTTAATGAAATTCTAATTATCATATACTTTAAACACACATCCATTGGATTTAACCTTTTGATCTGAATGAAACCTGCCTAACTGCTGGTTCATGAATAAACTACAGTTTTGCCTTCATCATGAAAACTGAGGGAAATTAGCTTGTAAAATAATTATGACAAATTTAATGTAGACGGCCAATGTGTGTTTTATGTAAAAAAAAAGAACATACATTGCTATTGCTAAATAAATGCATACAGTATCAAAATTAGAAAAAAAGCAAAGTACTGATGAATACCACCTATAACTGTGGTTACTAAACTGTGGAGCTGGCCACCTCAAGAAGAGGGCTTGAAGAAGTGGGGCCCTATCTAAAAGCCAGTCAATCTTTAGTTTTGTGGAGAATGTCTATTTATACTCTTGGACACACAGCATATTAGCTAGGATGAGATTGGGGGGCATACTTTATTCTGTCAAAATATTTTCAGATATTCTTTACTATTTCTAAGTTAAGAATAGCATGCAAAGAATACACTGATACCCTAATACCATGAAGGTCTTAACGAGACTTACTTGGGGGTGCCAAATGTTAGGCACCCCCAAATGTGATTGTAGCGATTTACCTAAAACCCCGGGCCGGTGCTCCTATCATCAGAAAACTGCACTAGCCTGGGTACCTGTGAGTACCACATAGAGATAGACATCCTTCTTCCGCTGTCTTCCTGCGGTTGCGCATGCGCAATAGAAAGATAAGCCGAACTTTAACTTAAAAGTCGTATTTTTCGATCTACTGCTCATGCGATTTCCCTGGGAAATTGAAGATAGAAGATGATGGAAGTCTATGGGGCAGATTCACTAAAGCGCAAAGCGTCTAACGCTAGTGCTAATTTGCCAGCGTGACATCGATTCGTAACTTTGCAAACTCACTAACACTGTCTCTGGCAAATTTTAATTAGCAAAGTAGATAGACTAGCGCAATTTCATACCCTAACGGCAGGCGAAGTTGTGCACTGACGAAGGATCGTAATTACTAGTGATGGGCGAAACGGCCGCGTTTCGCTTCGCCGAAAAATTAGCGAATTTCCAGAGAAATTCCCGAATTTTTCGCCAATTCACGAAACGAGTCGCGCGTCGTTTTTGACGCGCGTCGCGCCATTTCCGACGCGTCGCGGCGTTTTCGGCGCGTCGCGTCAAAAATGACGCGCAACTCGTTTTTGCGCGGCAAATTTTTTTTTGCCGAATTTTTTTGCCAGTTTCGCTAATTTATTCGCCAACGGCGAATCGCGGGAATACGCCGCGAATTCGCCCCTGGTGAATAAATTCGCCCATCACTAGTAATTATGCAAATTCGCTAAGATGACCATTTCATGAACGTTACCACTTATGCTAGATGTTACTTTGCTAGGTCAGACCTGGCGAAGTTCAATACAATAGCTAGGAGTTTGAAAAAAAAAAATAGAAATTTTTCCCAAAAAAACTCTGGCGTGTTTTACCTTTTGTAGGGTGATACATTTTTTTGGGGGGTAACCTCCTTCCCCCCTACATTTCCTAACATATGGCAACTCAACTATACAGTGGTCACATGTTTAGGGCAATAGGACAACTTCATTTTATTTATTAAAGGTTTCCTGGGCTTGTGTAGTGTAATGTAGTGGCTGTAACATATACTTCTATTACACTTTGAAATTTGCATCGTATGCAAATTAGCCATTGCTGGCGTAAATGCGCTTTGCCTGGTGAAGTAACACTAGAGCAACTACACTACCATTCACTGACCTGAGCATAACTTTGCATTTTAGCGAATTAGCATAGCGCTGGGGAAAATTCGCCTGGCGAAGTGTGGCGAACGTTAGCAAAGGCAACGCTAGCGTTTTTTCGCCGCTTAGTGAATTTGCCCCTATATCTCTGTGGTGCTCACTAGTAAAACCCTGGACCAGTGCAGTTTTCTGCTGATATGAGCACTGGCTCTGGATTTCAGATACATCATTACAATCACTCGGGGGTGCCAAATGCTAGGCACCCCCAAGTAAGTCTCAACTTTTTTTCTCCTTTAACACCACAAATGTGTAGACTGCACTGAAAGACACCTCTTTGAGGTGTTGAAGCTTTGATAATAGTTGTGAGAAATTGTTTTGGTTTTTATAACTCCAACATTCATCAGCATAACTTTATTTGTGATGCAGTTAACTGATTAAAAGTGATACTCCGATGTGCAGTTGTGTTCCTTTATTCATCCATTCTGTTTATATAGTATATATCTTCAAAGATACATTTGTGCCTAGACGATCAAAAGGTTTAACATTGAAATGTTTGTCAAAATATCTGTTTATACATGTTTCTAAAAGTGTATAATAATTTATAATAGTGTGTTTTATAATATGCATATAATGTGTGTATTATTTAAAAATTATAAGTTTGTTCCAGAGAGTTCTTAATTTATTACAGAAAGACAAAGAAGACCAGTGGCTTGAAAAAAAGTTTCTTGGCAATAAAGATTATGTAGTATTAGACCATCTACAGTGGAACGTGGGATATGAAGTTCACATTATAGCTACTAATAGACTTGGTTACTCTGAACCGACAGTGTTTGAATTTGTAATGCCACCAAAACCTAATATAATTGCAGGTGAGTTATTTGCTAACATTTTATTCTATTTTAAAAGGGCATGTTTAATAGTCTCAGTAATGAAATGTATTTATAATTTAATTATATTTAATGCATATTATCTCATCAACATACAAATTCCATACTTTGTGTCTTTTTAATTAAACACAGATGACTTATGGTTAATTTTACTTTCACTGTCTACCTGTGTAACTGCATTACCAAACTAATAAAAAAAATACTAGGAGAAATAAAATCCTGTATCTTAGAGGGGTAATTTCAGTTGCCACAGAAGGTAATTTTGGGCCAGTAGTAAGCTCATCACTGCGCAAAACTTTTACTGAACCCCCAACTCCTCCTCTAAATACCTGCACTAAACTACACAACTCTAGTCTTAACTTCTGGGTAACCATTGTCCCCCTGGTGCCAATGTGCATTGGTAATTTATTACTGCATCCACAGTGCAATATTGGTCATAAGTTGCTATATTGTTTTACCCAGAATGTAATGTTTTTCCAGCATAATTATGGCCTCAAGATGACAAGCATTTTGGGTGATGTAAATGTTTATTTTTTGTCACTTTCACTGTCAAAATTATGTCTGCACCTAATTCTTTAGGTACAAGTTTGTTATGCCAGTTGACATGCTCTGCAAATTAACCCACAAAGCTACTGCCATTTTTGAGGATTGCAGTAGCAGCAACAGGGCATTAAAATTAGATGCAGTTATGCATTTTATAAATTAGAAATTAAAGACTTACTAAACATCCTCTTTTTTGGACAGTGAAAATATGGCATTTCAAACCTGCTGAGGTTGCATATAAGTCAATAGGAAAAGTCCCATTGATTTTTGGTTGTGCGGGGTTTCCAGCAATTCCACAATGTTTTCGTATGTTTGTAAAAGAAAATTCTGAGATCAATTCGGACCTTAATATATAACCCCCTAAATATTAGTGCATATTATGTAAGCATCGTGTTTTTGTTATTAAAAAAAATATTTGTAGAACATGCACTTTAAAAATTTGTGATATTTTTGTTGATTATCCGGCACAAAATTTCTTTTTTTTACTTTAGCTCAATTAATATGGTTTGTGGTGAACATACTTTGCTTATGGTTTTCGATAAATATTAATAAACAATTTTATTAGAAAAGATTTGAATTATTATTTTAGGGTAATTTAGGTAGATACTGTAAGGTCCATACCTGTTGGTATTGGGAATTGTATAGTACCCCACTTGGACATATATCATTTATCTTATTGTTTTAAGAAATATCTATGGTTTTAGTTATTTCTGAAACTAAACAAGAACGAGAAGCCAGTTTCACTTTAACCACAAAACTTTAGAGGAGTTTGTTTTAAAGTAGATAGGGAGCTCTGAATGTATTGCTGTGTTTATGAAGCAATGAGGGGTTCTTCACTGAAAATAGCCCAAGTTTGAAATTAGTACATTAGTATGACAAAAAAGGAATATAGGCAGAGTATAATTGTGCTCATTTTTAGAAAAAGTGTTTTAAATGAAAATCTATATATTTTATTTCTGTTATAACTGGATATGTAGATAAGTTTTTGTGTTAACATTTTTCATATATACTTTTTCTAAAAGATACACTTTTCAGTGGACTTGGAGTTGGTGCAGTTATTGGTTTAGCAGTGGCTGCACTCCTACTTGTTCTGGTTTTGACAGATGTCAGTTGCTTCTTTATAAGGCAATGTGGCCTACTAATGTGTATCACAAGAAGAATTTGCGGGAAAAAAAATGGTTCCAGTGGAAAAAGCAAAGACCTGGAAGAAGGAAAGGCTGCCTACTTGTGAGTAAAATATATTTTAGTGAAATCGTATATATTATATAATACTGGTAAATTAATTTATATTTACATATTTTTGTAATCTGTTATTGGCCATACTGTACTTGTGGATATCTTGCTCTTTCTTTGTCCTTTCTATGTATCTGTTTTTAATCTATCGTTATTTCTATCACTATTTCTATCGTTAAAACAGCAATTAATAAAAATTGCTACTTAATTTGTTGTCTGATGCATTGGTACAATAAATACTGTAATAATATGAGATTTTAGTGTCAAGATTTAAAGAACTCAGTGTTTGCTTCAGAGGTAATTTCGTGACATTATGATGGTTTTTTAAAATATTATTTTTCTATAGAAATTGAGGAAAATGTATACAATATATATAAGTAACACATCATTGTCTACATAATGCATTCATCTTGTAATATAAATGAGGGAAAGGTTAAGATATCTTTCCTTTGATAATACTGTTTGTGTAGTAAAGCACATTTTGTAAGCTGTTAACTTTTATTGCAATTCCCCAGACATCAGTTGTTTGGTCTGTATTTTAATACCATGTTTTGGTTGTATTCTAAAGGGCTATGAGATAAACTTAAGTTTCAGAAATAAAATACAATTCACCCAATAATGTCCTTCCTAGTGATTTCTTATTTATATTCTAGTTGTATTTGCACACATCACCACTGTGTGTTATTGTATCTATAAATGTATTTTTTTTTAACTAAAATTACTTTAACTAATGACCTATCAGAATAAATAAACTCAAAGGTTGGGTTGCTTAAACTTAGAATTGCCATAGTTATTATTTTTGATGTATTTGTAAGCATACAAACAAAATGTTCTGGTAAATGGGTTGTCTCAGCTAATAAAAGGCAGACTCACAAAATGGGGTAAATGTGTGGGCCCTAGAATTATTCCATTTATGCTTGCTTGTTTTTCAGTAGCAGAAGTTTGAATTAAAACTAGTGTGTGCTCTCTTAAGACATATACAGAGAATGATAATTACTAAATTAATATGGCATTAAGTGAATACAGAATGTATTGTTATTTATCTGTCTAACAATAATTTCTATGTGAAGCCTCCTCATTGCAAAAAAAAAATCCTTTATCTTAACATCAATATGTGTTCACCTCACAGAATGATTTTGTGTCAGGAGAATGCACAACCTCAGCAAAAATAAACTGCTTTCCCATACTGCTTCAAATCAAAGCAGCTGAGAAAAGAGGTTTATAGATGGAAATATGCACCATAATGTTAGGGGATGATTTATCAACATTTGAATTAAATTTTTGAAGCATTTAAAACTGTTTTCAATAAAATTCACAAATTTGAATTTGATCATTTGAATCAAATGTAAAACCTTAGCATCAAAAAGCTTGCAAACTCATGTAGAAGTCAATGTGTGTAGCCCTAGGATTTTTTTTTTTTTTTAATTTTAGGTTATTACATTTTTACATTTTAAAATATTTTAAAGACTTTGGTTACCCATTTAAAATGATGAGTAGAATACACATTTCATGTATTCAGGTTTGCTTTACTATTTTATTTAATAAAGTATTTAGATTTAAAATATTTAAATAAATAAACAAATATTCACCTTTAGTAAAATGTTGAATTTGGGTCAAATTTTAAAAATATACAATTCTCAAATCTGAATTATAATGCATCATTTTCTCTGTATTTCTTTAATTATAACTATGTTGGTGAAGTTGCATTGTATGATTTGCCATTCAAATAACTTTATAGCATGAATATTGCACTTTGGATTGGGTTATAGTTGTGTTATGATAGTGGTAATATATATTTATTGTAAATGTATACATTTCTTTGTAAAGCTGTTTGAAAATGTGCTGAAAATAGCAGAAAGATAAGACCTAATTTCATGGCAAGGGCTATGGCACCAAAATACCCCGCCCCCACATTTCTTGTTTCATCTCTGCAGGTTTATCCAAGGTACAATTCCAAACAACCTTTTAAAAATAAAACAAAATTCATAGTTGTGTCACTTTACCAAATAATGTCTTTCATTAAAATGCTAATCTAATTTACCATGTATCAAGCTTCCCTATAAATCCACAGAATATTATATTTTTCTGCTATTGAGTTTGTACTAATTTTCTGTTTTAGATAAAATCATTTTGGACACTTCATTTTATATATATATGGATAAGGATGTTCACGATTTTTACATTGAAATTTGTTTATAATCTCAGATACAAGATCCCTTAATACACTCTAATTTATCTGTATATACAGGATAATAAATACATTCATATCATACTAATCAATTGCTCATCACCACACTCTCATATACCTTACAAGATTGCATCCTATTGCAAAATGTGTATAGATTGTTGTCTATTACTGTTTTCAGAAATTATGACAGTGAATGGCTTTTTTATTTCAGTGATAAAATATCAAATAAATACATACAGGTATAATTCATAAATCAAGTTTCATTGTATAGTTTAGATTATTTATTAAAATATTAATGAAAGGGAATCATACATATTGTCATACCAATTTATCTGAACATTTTCTATAAAATCTGAAACAGTACATTCATTCAGTCTCTAGAAGGCAGATTTACTAATGGTCGAATTTCGAATAGAAAAAAAATTGAAATTCGGCAATCTAATTTTTTAAGCTAATTTTCGATTGAAAATGTACAGAATAGGTCCGTTTTTGATCAAATAAAAATCATTCAAAACGTTCTAATGCATTGTTCGATTCAAACTATTTTGGACAAAAACCTTCGAATTTCTAAAACTTTGAAAAAGATTACAGGAGGTCCCCCATAGGCTAAAATGGCAATTCAGCAGCTTTAAGGTGGAGAAGTGGCAAATTTTAATTTTTTTAAAGAGACAGTACTTCAAAATTGAAATTTTCGAATTTTTTCAATTTAATTAAAATTTTCACTTCGACCCTTACTAAATGTGCCCATAGATGTTTGAAATATGAATTTTTCAAAAGTGCACAATATAAAATAGATCAAATTTAGTTTCTCAAGAGTTTAAAGATTCTTTGCAAGGATTTCTTCTTACATTATATCATAATACACATTAGAATAATATGAATTAAATTGAAACTTTTGCAGTCTCTGCTTGATGATAATTAAATGAAGAGGCAAGAGGTTTAGTTCTCTGGATTATCCTTTGCACCTCTGGGAATATAGGATGGTTAATTTTTACAACTCACTAAAATGTAGAATTGCAGAATCTGTTTAATGGTTACACATCCATGCTTGAATGAATGAATGAATGAAAGCTTCTTGTTAGAATAAAGTCCTAAAAATGGTAAATGATTTAAATGTTAGCACTTTTCTATTGAATGCATTTTTATATGTGTTTGTAGTAGTGAATTACATGTTGCTGTATTTTCCAAAAATTATTTTACCTGCACAAACACATATATATGAAAAATAAAAAAAATGATTTAACATAGTTTATTTATGTATGGACATAATCAGTAATAGATACTTTTGTTTATATGTTTCTAAACAATACTGGTGTAAGAGGGTTTGATTATATACAGTTCTTGAAGATCCAGTGTTACTTATAAAGTGTACAAAAATCTGTACTTTGCCTATTTTAACTCTATCCTGTAAATATTGTAAATATAGGCCAATAAATTCCTGTTTTTCTGGATTTTTGGTATTCACCAGGATTTATCCTAATTCTTCATATACAAAATTGCATGTACATTACTGTTTTAATTGTGTTTTAGTTTTTAATAAAGACATAGCAAAATACTTCATTACATTGTATAGTGAATTTATTTGTCCTAAATTCAAGCCTATTTTTGAATGCTTTGTGTACTTTTAAGTTAGTTGAATATCTGGGAATGACCTTTAGTATAAATAGAAAAGTATACCGTTTTTTAATACAACTTAAGCTTGCTAAAATGTTTTCATCGAATGTAAATATTTTATTAATTTATTTATTTTAGAATAAAATCAGTAAGTTTTAATATACACCTAAAATACAAATGATTTTGTAATATCCATGTCTGTTGATTATTTAGTAATCAGTTTCTCAGCAGCCACACTCAAATCTGGACTTTCAGTTTGAATTCAGGTGCAGGGTCAAAAGGTATTCCATACGTAAATGTTAAAATACCCACAATTAAATCAGGTTTATTGTGTACATATATCCGACGTTTCGGCCCACCTTGGAAAAAAGGCCCCAAGGCGGGCCAAAACATCGGATATATGTACACAATAAACCTGATTTAATTGCTTCAAAAAATGGAGTGCGGGTCTTTTCAACAGAGAGAGAGAAAATGGCATAATGTATCCATTTTAAAGACAAAGCAAGTATACATTCTAAAACATTCTAAATGCCTTTTGCCTTTGCATTCTAAATTTTTAAACAATATTGTTTATGCTAAAATTACCAATATTTAAGTTCTGAAAATCAATTTAAAGCTTGCAATTTACTTGCAGCAAATTTTACACATCTTGAACAAAGATAAAACATCCAGAATATAAATGCCAATATACTTATGAACAGTTTGATACCCAATATGGTTAGAATTACAAATGTATATAACCTGCAAATGCACCAAAGTTAAAATATTGCACACATAATTATTATCGGTAGATGTGGTATTATATAATTAATATTACATAACAAAATACAGTAATACAGTGGAACCTCAATTATACACCCCCTGATTTTAGGTTTTCCCTCTTTTACATCATTGTTTTGTGGTATCACATATATATTGTGCATACTCCATTTCCATGATTTTCATTTTCTTGGATTTTACACCATTTATTTCTGGTCCCATAAAAAACATAAAAATGGGGTTCTACTGTATCACTAACAATGCAATAAAACCAATAAATGTAATGAAAAATATTTTGTAAATAAGAACTGTGGTCAAAATTAAAATCTCCCTGTACAATTGTTTTCATAAAAATGCAATATCACTAAAATAAATAGTAATTATGCAATGTGATTAGTTGAATGCTAATTATACTGCACAATGAAACAAATATTACTATAAAAATAATCACCTGCTACAGCAAAAAAGTATGTATATATCTGTGTGTATACAATACTTGTCAAAGTGGGTGTATACAAAAGTTGGTATTATGATTGTAAGTATACATGTAAGCATGCTAGTTTGAAAAGTGTGTGAATTTTTGTGTTTCAAGGGTGCAGTTAGTCTGAGTATATAGTAGGGTCACAGATAGCATGAGGATGCCATGTCACTTTAGATAATGACAAGTAAGTAAATAATTTCTCCCAAACCAATGTTTTTTTTTTAAAAGGTTTGCTTTTAATTAAATTGAATAATCTTGGAAAAACTAAGGGGCAGATTTATAAGTGTTAAATTAGAGCTGCCACCAAGAAATTCCACCACTTTATATTCATTCATATGAGCTTTTTAGAGGCATAATTATCCATGGGTGAAATGTGGAGTTTTTGAAACCATGTCTAAACTAACAAGCACAAAACCACGATTGGCATTGAATGTATAATAATATCAGAATATAAAAGGTATGAACAAAGAAACAATGAACTAAAAAACCATATACAGGTTTGGTACCTATTATCCAGAATCATCGGTACCTGGGGCTTTCTGGATAATGGGTCTTTACATAATTTGGATCTTCAAACCTTAAGACTGCTAAAAAATAATGTAAACATTAAATAAACCCAATAATCTGGCTTTTCTTCCAATAAGGATTAATTATATCTTAGTTGGGATCAAGTACAAGCTATGGATGTATTATTATAGAGAAAAAGGAAATTGTTTTAATATTTTGTATTATTTGATTATAATGGAGTCTAGAGAAAAAAATCAGACAACCTCTAAAGGTTGGATTAGTGCAGTTCCCACTGCCTTCTATAGGACTTTGCCAATGTTTACCTGGCGAAGGTAAAGGTTGTTTTGGTTTGTAATGTTGATACTGTAGATCAAATTTTTAGAGCTTTTTAGAAATATAGGAAAACCACAAATTTTTTGAGATTCGTGATAAAAAACAAAATTAAATTGTGAATAGGAGTTCATCCTTTGTTAAACACACCTCTAAATATAACATGCATGAAAAGAAACTTGTGGCATTTTTATGATAGATAAAGCTGCATGTGATATAACTGTCATATGTAATTTAGATGTGCACTAAACTAGAAAAGGAACCAATGTAAATGATTCTTTCTAAAACAGGGAATATAAGTTGAATATATCAATAACCATTTTCAGGTGATATGGTAATTATTTTCCTTTATCAAAGAAGATAATCAATAGAAGGTATGTTTCATTCAATATATTAAAAAAAACACACACACACACATATATAGATGAAGCCACTTTGGATTGTACATTTGATGCAGAATAACAACTCAAGCATCCCATTTAACTCACTTATAACAGAATATTGTGTCACAGCATCCCATCCAATTAAAGAGTTCACCATTGAAAACAATGGTGCTTTGGTATGCTAATGAAAAGGTTAAATGCATTAAATGAGTTAAGATGACTTTAGATAACAGTTTCTTCAATTAACCCTGAGTCACGACGCATTTAACTTACAAATCCAAGTGGCTGCATCTGTATGTATGTATATATATATATATATATATATATATATATGTTCACATTTATAGTATATTTTAAAATATAGAAATGTATATATAAGACACCAGATTTAGTCAATTTAGTCATGCTGTAGTTTCCTGCTAATTTCAATTTAAAATTTAAACATGCTCATCTCATATTTAGATACTAATTGTTGATACTACATAGGTTCACTCATTTTTTATTTCCTTTAATCTGTTGGACCAAGATATAACATTTTTTGTTACTTTATAAATAATGACAATTTTTAAATAATAGACAAATGTCTATTGCAGTTATTTGGTTATTAACTCTTTATTGACTTGCAAAGTATCGCCAAAGTGCAGACTACATAGTTTACATAGAAATGTGCCTATTACTTTCAGATAACTTTTAATTTTTTTTTATAGTGTCACCTTAAGATGAATTTGAAACTAAAGCATTACAAATGCCATTTGAAGGATATCTCTGCTGGGGATATACCATTCAAGCTTCAAAAAGAATTCATTACAGATGAATCACATCACACTACTTATACATATCACCAATTTCAAGGATCATCAAAGTATACTTGAACTGCATATGTGGAACCCTATCCTGCAAGGAACACCATAATATCCTCTACAGAAATGACGCTAAACCAGTGTGTTATGTATATATTATATTCTTTGATTAACTCTAATTCAATGTTCTTGATCTGTATGAATGAGGAAAATGCAAATAGTAATGTGAATAGTGCACTAATACAAATAAATAAAAAAATCTGAGAGATAGCTAACTTGAAAAATATATAAATAAAAATATGTACAGATCTAAAAAAGGTGTAAATCTATACACAGATGTATGTATTATAATATGGTAAGATTTTAATGGACTACATTTCAGAACTGTAGTTGTTATAGAAATTAAGCTTTGATAGACCCTCTCCAATTAAAGGTTCATTTTCATTTTATGTTGGCTTTATAACATTCACATCTTTTGGTCTTTGTTTTTAGTGCCTTCAATAGTGTTTCGGAAATGGCTCTGCTAAGGAAAAGTATTTCTATAGAGGGGTTCTTTTCAGTACTATAATGTGTATTTTTATTAGGTAAGAAGCTTGATTTATGTATTATAACATGTTTTAAATTGAGTAGAATTAACAATGTTTGCATTAGGTTTACTATTGTTGATCTTGTAGAACAGGGTTCTTACTGTACAAATATCACACACACACACACACACACACACACACATGCACACACACACACACACACATATATGCACATGTATAAAGGGCATTCAGTTTATACAAAGGCATACATTAAATAACCTTCTTACAAAAATAGTCTCAAAAACTTCTATTATGCACTCAAGAAAGTGTTATTTTTGGTGCACTGAATGTTCTAAACTATTCATTTTTTTATCATTGAACAAAATGTTTGTGTTTGCTGTATATAAGATTTTTAATTTAATTTGTACTAAAGAACCATATTGCATCTTTATAACATATAAACTTTACAAAACTATTCCTTGAAGGTCTTTTCTACTTTGTAACTGCAGAACCAGGAACATAAACATATTGTTTATGACCTGATGTGCCATTTACCAGCTGAAAAATTATAGAAAGTGACATTTTACATGGACAAAAGAAAACATCAGCTATGCTTTTGTTGTGTTAATGTTCTCAATGTGTTATTCAATACTTTTAACAATTTTTTTCTAAATAAAATTGCAGTTGTATGTTGTGTCTTGTCCTTTTATTTAACTTTTAAATCACTGAACACTGTTTTTTTAAATATTTTTCCTCTAACCATAAATGGACTATAATACAGATACTTGTTTTAAAATGTTTATTTTCATCTATATAATGTTCAGTGTTAACACTAGGATAGTCTATGGGCAGTAATCCATAGCAACCAATCAGAAGGTAGTGTTTACTGGTCACCTGTTTAAAGGCAAATATCTTATTGGATGCTATCGGTTACTGGTTCTGGGCAAACTCAGGGCCTTTTATTACATAATGGGGGTCATTTATCAACACTGGGCAAATTTGCCCATGGGCAGTAACCCATAACAACCAATCAGATTGCTGCATTCATTGTTCTACTTCCAGCTAGCTTCAAAAAGCTAATCACTGATTGGTTGCTATAGGTAACTGCCCATGGGCAAATTTGCCCAGTGTTGATAAATGAGCCCCACTGTATGGGGATAGTGTATAAGGGGTTTAAAAGTACTAAAGAATTATTAAGATAAAGAAACCTTTAAGTATCTATTAAGAAATGCTCCAGCTTTTTAACTAATGATGAGAAAAAGTTTTTCATCAGGTTCACCCTGAAGAATACGACCAAAGACTCCAGTAGGTGAAAAATAATTGTTGCATGTCAAAATAAATTTGTCACCTGTAGACAT
Organism: Xenopus borealis; assembly: GCA_024363595.1. NCBI lineage: Eukaryota > Metazoa > Chordata > Amphibia > Anura > Pipidae > Xenopus > Xenopus borealis. The sequence goes on along the minus strand of CM044434.1, from coordinate 11,111,034 downwards.
TCATGGATTTTTGGCTAAACAAAATGAGTTAGATTTTGCCATAGCTATTTTTAACTTAAAAACACAAATAGGTAAGTTTTGTAGGAAATCATAAGGAAACTAATAGTTACTATACCTGGACTATAGATTTCAGTAGATCACAAAAGGCTATAGGTTAGCTTTATTAATATTGTATTGTTAAAAGAATAAAGGGCCACCTGTATGTTTAAAATAAAAAAAAGCCTTAGACTGTATTTATCAATGGGTAAAAGTTGATAGATAGAGCATTTGCCATTATAAATCCCATAGAAAGCAGTGGAGTTTTACTGTGGTGAATAATTTTACACAAGTCTGACCCTTGGATACATGAACCCAAAGCAACCCTATAATCTATGGGGGAAATTCACTAAGCGGTGAAAATTCACTAGCGTTGCCTTCGATAACGTTTGCCACACTTTGCCAGGCGAATTTTCGCAAGCGCTACACAAATTCACTAAAGTGCGAAGTTACGCTAAGGTTGGCGAATGGAAGCGTAGTTGTGTTACTTTTACTTTCGCCAGGCAAAGCTAATTTACACTAGCGATGCCTAATCTGCATACGGCGCAAATTTCAAAGTATATTAGAAGTATATGTTACAGTCACTACATTACAATACACAAGCCCAGGAAACCTTTAATAAAAAAAATAAAGTTGTCTTATTGCCCTACATGTGCCCCCTATATAGTTGTGTTGCCATATTTAAGGACATGTAAGGGAGAAGGAGGGTAACCCCCCAAAAAACTTTGCTCTTTTTCAGACTATCACCCTACAAAAGGTAAAACACACCGGCATTTTTTTGAGACTTAAAATAAATTTAAACATTTTTTTCATAGTCCCTATCTATTGTATTGTTTAGTGTAAGAGGTACTGTAACTTTCAGTAAAATGGTCATCTTAGTCCCTGACGTAACGGTGCGAAGTTGCGCTAGTCTATCACTAGCAAAAATTCTCCAGAGTCGGTTTTAATGAATTTGCGCAGTTACGATTTGACGTCACGCTGGCGAATTAGTGCTAGTGTTAGACGCTTCGCGCTTTAGCGAATTTCCCCCTATGTTGGAAGAGATGCATGGAAAGAGAGATTTGGCCTGGAAGTGCAAAATGTCTATAATTTTCTGTAATATGCATATTTGTGTGACTCATAATATTTACTAACAAATGGAAGACCAAGTAACACTATGGAAAACATTAGCCCTAAATATGTTCTTTGTAGAATGTGCCTCATTGGTTAATTTGATAGAGCCATGCCTAAGATAGAAAAATATTATTTGCAAATTGCAGTAAGTGCAATTCTTGCTGCAGAGTGGGTGGGGCTTGAATGCATTGTGGGAGGAATTTGTGGATTTCTAGGGGGTATGGGCAGATCCCAGTCTTGAAAATTTATGTAAATAGGCTTTTTTATTGGGGACCCATTATATATGTTAGATAGGCCTACCACCACCCAAGGGGCCCGGTTAACAATGGACTAATATATGGGGCCCCCAGGGGGAGTGCCCTAATACCTGAATAGTATGGAGCTCTAGGATTATTGATTTTAGATACCATTGTTTTTCTTAGCAAAAATAATTTTTTGGTTAATAGTTTTTGGCAAGGCTCTGATATCAGGTACACTGATGATGATTCCTGGATTTCCCTCATAGGCACTGCATGTGCGCAAATTATTGTCTACAAAAATGCCCCAGCTACAGTATGATACTGTAGAAACAGTATACTGATAACTGCCTCAAGTTAAACTGGAGTATTCCCCTTTCTTATAATGTTGCTTAGACGTAACCACCTATACCATCTTCTTCTGTTGACTATTTCAAATTACTTATTATGAATTAACCTTTTAATAGATAAAGTATGTATGAATTGATCTGAACACAAATGTATCTAGTTCACAGACTGTTTTTGCAATATTTATTCTTACAATTTGTAATTTTCTTCCCAGTCAAAATCAGTCCTTTCTATAAAGCTCACCACAGTAAAATCCCATCACTTTCTAGTCATTCTATTCAATGGGTAAACATTAGCATTCGCCATTGGATACATATGCCTCTAAAAATCCCATAGGAATGAAAGAGAATTTTACTAGCTATAATTTAACACTAAGGGGCAGATTTACTAAGGGTCGAATTTCAAATGAAAAAAAAAATCAAAATTCGACTATCATATTTTTTGGGGGGGGGGTTTTGATCGAAAATGGACTGTTTTCTATCGAATAAGTCCATTTTCAATCAAGTTCAAATCAAACAATTTTCCAACATTTTTTTCCAGAACTTAGAAAAATTTTCGGGAAAGCTTTCAGGAGGTCCCCCATAGGCTACAATAGCAATTCAAAAATCATAAATTCTATCCTATTACTAAAACATGTATAAACTTCCTGCTCTTGAGAAAGATGATGCAGATTACTTTTGGAATATTACCTTATTTCTTAAATTATATGTATCAGAGTTACTGGTTAGAGATGATTGAAAGCAGTTAAATATGCATATATACATATTTATTTAACAGTTTTTTGCAAGCTAAGAAGCATGTTCTGTGTATCATAAGAGATTTATTCTTAATAGCAAGCTGTCTATTTTTTATTATTTAAATTTATTGTTCACATTTAAATGAACTTGAAGTATGATGTAAATAGTTATAATCTGAGGCTTTTTGCAATTTTATTCTTCTTTTTAAAATTTTACAATAGTTTCCAGTTTGAACTTTCAGAATCTATTGGGTTCTAAAATCCTGTTTATATCAGGGTAGGATTTATAGCCAATAAAATAATTACATAACATGGTGTGTGAGATAACAATGCAAATGAAGCATTTACACATCAGTTTTACAATATGCAGAGCCAGACTTTGGAACCCAGGGCCCACAGAGCCTGCTTCTTTAAGGGCTCCCATACCACCCTGGCAAAGCACCATCTGGCCCTGCCCAGAAACAACCACCCTCTGCTCCACTATCCCAACCGCAACCCCCTATGACCACCCCATTATTACTTTTTACTTCACAAGGCAGTGACCAAAACCTAAGATGGAGGTCAGGGCAGTGACTGGAGTCAGGGAGGGAGGAAGAAAGAGCTACAGTGCTGCAAGTGAGGAGTATGTCTGGGCCGGCAGGACTCAAGAGAGCTGGGCCCACCAGGTTTTTCCCTGTGCCCCACCAGCCCAGTCCAACCCTGATAAAATGCAATGTTAATAAAACCAGATATACTTTGTACAATAAAACTAGTTCATACTGATTTGAAGTGGTAAATATTGCAGAAGTAACATGAGCCTTCATAATTATTCATAATGAACATTTATAATTATTTATTATATAAAGAGGCAATACATTATAGTGCAATACAGAATATACATTATTGCTGAAATGCATTTCCTTTTTGTATCCAGATAATCATAATGGCACAAGTCCAGCTTTATGAACCTTCTTTATCAAACATGCCATTTGCTGGGAACATTCCTTCAATTCCTTTGTTTGTACTCTAGCATTCTAGTTTTAGTGTAAATTATGTCAATAACACATGCAAAAAAGGCTATCATACAAACTAAAAGAGAATGTAAAGGAGATTGCATCAAAGAGTAAAATAAATTCCAAATATTTTCTTAGTATGTAACGGTAAAAAAGGTGGGTGGGGCCCTTAGGGACAGATTTGTCAATGAGTAAAAGCAGAACACAGCACAGAAATACTAAATGAACATAACTGCTTACCAAACTCCAATACTGGCTATAAGCATAGAATGAAATTGTACTACTTATTACCTAATAAAGCTACTTCTGCAAGTGCAAGTTCATATGACATGACCACATTCAACACAGAAATGACTAAAAAAGATATTCTATTTAAACATATATACAAGTTACTGTTAATATTATTGTTGTTGCAAAATAAATGTATATCACAGCAAGGACAGAATATCATAGAATCCATAATATAACTCTGCTATTATTTACTAATAATATGAATGGTGTTAAATACACACTATATATCACAAAGTCATTCTTGAACATTTGTTAGTCAAACAGTAATATGGGGATCAAATATAAAAAGTTACACATTAATAAATTATAAATTATAATTTAAATTTCTAGACATATTTTCCCTGCTTATTATTAGCACTGATGATGACAACACTGTATTTAAAATATAATAATATATACACTATTTCAAATATAAAGAAAATATAGACCATCATTTTGTAGTTACAGAGGCTCTAACAGGCTACAAACTCTATATTGACAATACAGAAGATATTTGTGTATAGTAAAGTATGCCATTGAAATGTTTTCAAGTAATGAAGACTTCTTGGTATTTTTAATGATTAAATAACACATTTGATTCTTTGGTGACGCTTTACTACAGCTGGGGTTTAATAAATACATCACTTATTTTATTCAGTATATTTGTATGTGGGTATATTCCCCCTGTAAGCATGGCAAATCCTTGACAAACAAAACCTTTATGGAACAGAAGAGTTAACATTAAAGTTGGTTATTAAAGAAGGGTGCACAGTGACCTCACAGGGAAAACAGATACAGTATTTTAATAATAAGTTTGACTTCAGAACAAAAGATAATTTATAGATTTTCACTATTTGATGTGAGACGTAGGATAATATGCAGCATAAGAGGACTAGGCTGGGTCGGATTGGTTCATAAAGGGAGTGGTTTGGGGTTCTGGATGGCAGGGAGGATTGTCGATGGTATAGTGTGCTGACACAGGTGCAGTAGACGCAGAGAGGAAAATAAGTTTAATCAATTCTAGTTTTGATCATGTATGGATACCTCGACAGGCAAAATGTGTATTTTCTTATGGAAATGCCTAATAAAAATGCATGAGCTGTTATTTGCTTTTAGCTGGAAATTGTAAAACAATAACTGAAACATGCAAATAATACTGCTCACAATATTTTCTAAAGTCTGAAATGATCCCTTGTACATGAACAAGTGACATGTTAATTTATTGTAAAAAAACATTACAAAAGAGATCATCAGGAGTGGGAAAGACCCCTTTTCTGTTAGACCATTTTAATACACCCCCAAAAGTTGAAGGAACAACTTTACTTAACTTAGCAAATGTTTTTATCTTATAAAGATATTTTGAAAGGAAGTAGATTATGGTTGGAAGTATCTTTGTCATAAAAGAAATGCTATAGGATTTCACTTATCCTTGAATATGTAACAATAAGACATGATGGGGTTAGTTTTCAAAAGTCGAATTTCTAAGTTATGTGAATTATTTTAAACTGTAATATTCAAAACTTGATTTCTACAATTTGTTTGAATGAGAATGACTGGAAAATTTGTTTTGTATTTGAGTTGAATACAAACACAATTTGAATTTAAAAAAACCCATAAATGTCAGAAAGGCTTTTAACTTCTTCAAATAGGTCAACAGACCTCTGCCATTGACTTCTACATGAACTCGGCAGGTTTTAGGTTTAAATTGTTTCCAGTTTCAAGGTGTGATACACATCACATTCAAATTCAAGTTTGAGTTGGTGGTTTGGTGGACAAAAAAAAGATTTGAAAATTCAAATTTATCATTCAAACCTTTGTCAATATACCCCTATATGTTCTATGGCAGAGTTTGGGGTATTATACTTGATAAAGGATAAAATGTACTGCATGTTCTTGTTTGCGTATCCTGTAATGGATTGATTGACATAAAATAAAAAAAAACTTAAAGAGAAGCAAATTCAAAATCTCTATTGGAAGGGCCAATTTGTATGGCACCCCAAATGATAAAAAAATACTTTACCCTAGGACAGTACTCCTATCTTTAAAAAATGCATGACAGGTTCCTCATCACATCAGTGTCATACCAACATTTCCCTTTATTCTCATTGGTATATCTTGATTTCCACCATGTATTCTTTAATTTATTGTGCATGTGCCCTGGCAAGGAAACCCAAGAGAAGATTAATAAATATGACAGTACAGAAAATACTACAAATCTGTGTTTTATTAAAAAAGAAATAGCGCTAGTCTGTGGTAGAAAGTAAACAATTTTAATTGCACAGAGGTGTCAAATTACTACCCCCCTTGCAATTAGGAGTTTATTCTCGTTTAAAGGGCACCTATGGTACAAAAAAATTACCCCCAACCAGATGTGCGTGCTGATAGAGCCCGCATTTCGTTTGGGGGTATTGGTACCAGTGCCATGACAGTACCTGCCGCATGCT
>CM044434.1:11081407-11104612 GCA_024363595.1 Xenopus borealis | reverse complement strand
ATCCCCCAAGAACCAACTAGTATTCACTTGATTTCTTAAATTCATATTTTCAGATCTGGCTTACAATTGCTCACAACATAAAAAGAGAAAGTTTTCCTCATATAGGTTCTGTGCTTTTCTAGGGAGGAAGAAAATATAAAGATTTTGCCCAAGTAAAAGATTATGAAGATATCAAGGAAGTCTCTGAATGCATCAATTACAAAATGTTGGACAGTCTCGAGTGCTGTACAAAGAAACGGCAGGACAAGGTACTTAAAGTGTCCATACATGATTCAAAAACCTGCTTTCCACCTGTCCCCCTTTGCATTGAATGAGTTCAGGCATGAGGGGAATTAGGAAGCAGATTTATTTATTTTTATGAACAGAGGTTGTAAGACTCATTAGCCAGATGTACTGTATAGGGATAATGATCAAGGCTGGAATCCAAGCTGATGAATCTGTTATATAAGATTGACTATGGTGAGTGCTGCAACAAATCAAAATATCAGTGTTTTCTCCATTCCATTTACATACAGACTAGTTTTGTTGATAGTCTGGTTTAATAAAGAATACCTGTGAATTTAATAGAAATATACAGAGCTAAGTAACTTTGCACTTTTTTATTCATCCTTTCCAGTCTTATTTGTATTTTCTCTGTTCCTGTCAAACTTACTGTGTGTTTAGCATGCTCTCTATATACTCTTAAATAATAATATATTTTAATAATTTGCATACGTCAGGTTGTTATGAGGTTTTATGTTACTATGTGGTTCATGGACATGCTTTTTTTCACTCTTTCCATCTGTCAAGTATTAAGAACACTGAAGGCATTCATATAAAATCCTATAACACTTGCTGGTCTCACACCTTAGTGTTAGTTCAGATCTTATCACCATCAGGTCCCTGTTGAAGGTTTCTAAAATATCAAAATTATTTTTAAAATGGGATCATGAACTGGTTTTACATTTGTTTTATTCAGTAAATATTTAACAGAAGCTTATTCTGTTTTTAAAATACTGTACCTCAGTGTTGTTACATATTTTTACATGCTGCAAATCTGTACACTCCTCACAAACTATTCAACATTTTTTGTTTTATGTAATGTTTTATAAACTTGAAATGAATTTGTTTATTTGCCCATATTTTTATACTTACCAAATCTATTATCTCATATCTAGTATGGAAATGAGGATAGCAAACAAATGCAATAGCCCTCTGATACTAACCATCTTGTTAAGAAAGATTTGTTTCTCGACTATAGATGAATTATGCCTCTTAACATGCTATTTCCTTGTAGTAATTTTCCATGTATATTTCCATGCTAATCCATTCATTTTGCGTATTCTTTGGCAACATTGTGCCAGAAAAAAAGGTAGAGCACTATATGGCAATATATCATACTTAACAAAGGTTTAGGAAGCACGTTAATGAGGCAGCATTTAGTAGTATTAGACATCTATATCTATGAATTGCCTTTTAAAGTTTCCAGCAACTAAAATGTCCATGGTAGTATGTGCCATTATCTTAAAAGTTCAATGTATAGATTCATTTAATTTTAACATGTCAAAATAATGTGGTTTATATGGTTGTAATTTAGCTTAACAACTCTCTATAATTTTGAATATATATATATATATATATATATATATATATATATATGATTTTGAATTAACAATTGCTACAAACGGATGACAGATAAAATGACAATTGATGTAGAAGCTGTAATCAGTATTGTACTGTAATTTTTAACATGGTATCCTTTTTTATTTTGAGTGACTTTAACTCTTAGCCTTTCAATTCTGAAGTCTTTATACAATATTTAAACATGCACAAAACATGGATCCATTGAAACATACAGTAATTTGCTCTTGCTGTTATTGATTAGATGATTTGTGTCATTTATATTTGTTCATAGCATATGTATATTATTGAAAACTGGTGTCACTGAGAAAGAGAAGGTAATGACACATTTCTGAGTCTTCTCCTTAATTATTTGACCAAGGGTAACCTTTTCATAAACTAATAGTATGTGCTGAGCCTTGGTGGACCACCCCAGACACCATTCCTTGGTGAAATATTAAGTTGCTTGCATTTTATGATAAGGCAAATATATTTAGAAGCATATTTAACAAAACTTTGAATTTACTCAACATTTTACCAATTGTTTGCTTATTTATTAAGTATCAGATATAAAAAAAACTTGATTTGATAAAATTGTGAAATAAACTCAAATGCATTGAATTCAGTTATTACTCATCATTTTCTAAGGGTCTACAAATTCTCAAAAAAGTTTTAAAATGTGAAAACTCATTCTGTAAAACATGCCTAGATTTTGCTTAGGACAACTGCTATTGACTTCTACATTAACTTGCAAGCTTTTGGATGCTGAATATTTACATGCAAATCTGTCTATTTTTTCCACATAATAATTTTATATTAATAATTCAGATATTAATATGCATATGAATGTTTTAGAAACCCTTTTTCAAATTCATGAGTAAATTCGAATTTTAACATTGATAAATCAGCCCTCTACACCATGAATAAAGGGCTGACATTTAGGGGCAGATTTATCAAGGCTCGAATTTCAAAGTGCAAAAACTTTGAATAAAAAAAAACAACCAAAATTAATTCAAATTTTTTTTATTGAATAGATCCATTTTTGAGCAAAATAGTTTCATATTTGATCAAATTCGAACTGATAGATTTGAATTTTTAGCACATTTGATTTGAAGCTTTAAAAAAAAAAAAAAAAAAAAACACTTTGCATTTTCAAAGTCCACCAGTTGACTCCAAATAGGTTTTAGGAGGTCCTCCCATAGGGTAAAATAGCATGTCAGTAAGTTTTAGATGGAGAATGGTAGAATTCACATTTATAAAGAGATAGTACATGATACATTTCAAAATTTGAATGTTTAATTTTTTACAAAACTAAATCGAAATTATTGAAAATTTTAATTTTTTTGAATTTTCACTTTGACCCTCAATAAATCTGCCCCATATTGTATATAATACCTCCTACTCCAAAAACAACTTAGTGCTTGATTTAAGAGTATTCATGTTTTCAGCAAGAGCAATCTTTAAGAAACATTAAATTTAAATAGGCCCCTTAGGCTGAAATATCTTAGAAGCACTCTAAAGAAAGATATTACATATGATGGAATAAAAAATGCTTAAATTGTTTGCAAAGATTTCCTTGGGGCAGATTTACTAAGAGTTGAAGTAAAATCAAAGGAATTTTCGAAGTAAAAAAAATTTGTAATTTTTTTGGATACTTCGTCCATCGAATAGGTTACTATGACTTCAACTACGATTCAAAGTAAAAATTTTTGAAAATTCAACCATTCAATAATCGAATTACTGTCTCTTCAATACAATATTAAACCTGCCGAAGTCCTATGTTAGCCTATGGGGACCCTCTAGAGCTTTTTAATAAGGTTTTTTTAGTCGAAGTAAAATCGTTCCATCGTATGCAAAAAAACATTTGAATCAATTGATTCAAACAATTAAATAGTTTGTTCCAACGATTTTACTTTGAACCTCAGGATAGCTAATTTTTTTGAAAAATAATTTAAATTAGATGGTTGAATTTCGAAGTATTTTCCACTTCGAAATTTGAGCCTTAATAAATCAACCCCTTTAAGTGTGAATCTACGATTGGTTATTCCCTTGGATATTGTTAGTAGACAGTAGTGGAGGGATCTGTTTGTGAAAGTTTACAATCTAAAAGACAGCCAAGGGAAAATGCATTTTTACATTTGTAAAATGTTTGTAAAGGTTATGTTAGCTATAACCTTTAAAGTATGTTCAGCTTTTAATAAATGGCTATTCAAAGGCAGCAATATGCAAATATAATATATGTCCTCTTTATTTATCATAATATGGTGGGTACAAAAAATAAAGCCCTTAGCACTGACTTGTAAAAATTTGTTCAGTATCATCAATTATTTAAGCTCCAGAAAATGATGCATCACTTTACTTTTATTTATAATGAGCAAGGATCTTACTCACATTTAGCAATGGTTTACAGAGAAGAATAGTATTAGAGGGTCCTACTCACTGTTTTTTTTGGGTACAATTGAAATATAAGTATTATAGAAACAAATTGGTGATTAATGATACACTCATGTTAAATTAACCAAGATACATTAAATAAGCTCCCTAAACAGGTGGATCTTTAGGGAGTGTTTGAAAGGAAGGTTATAGTCTGATACTGTAGCTTGAGCCAAAGTGTTTCAGAGATAGGCAAGAGTGTAGTATTCACAAAGGAGTGTATTTTTAGATGAGAGATTATAAATAGGAAGGTGCTTTGAATGCGAGTGCTAGTAATTAGTGATGGGCGAATCTCCCGAGATTCGCTTTGCCGAAAAATTTCTCTGGAAATTCGCGAATTGCCGAAAAATTCGCGAAATGAGTCGCGGGGCGCTTTTGACGCACGTCGCGTCAACTTTGGCGTGTGTCGCGTCGTTTTCGGCGCGTCGCGTCAAAAACGACGTGCAACTCATTTTTCTGGCAAATTTTCGCAAAGCAAAGTTTCGATGGCGATTTGCGAATTTATTCGCCAGCGGTGAATCGCGGGAATTCGCAGCGAATTCGCCCCTGGCGAATAAATTCTCCCATCACTACTAGTAATCTGAATTTGATTCTAAAGGAGTTTTGGAGCCAGTAAAGGTATATGCATAGGGTACAGCTGATGTAGAGTAGTGAGATGCAGTTCTAAAGGTGGAAAATAATAAGAGACTGAATTAGCTGTTTCTAAGTTGAGGTAAGGTGGTTTTTGGGCAATGTTGCACAAATGACTGTCAAGATTTATTGTCATTTAATCGTTGTGATTGATTTCAAGCTATTTATTTTGCATTACAATGCAATACTTTGCATGGTAATATAACTTTAGAACTCTATATACTGTAGCTATAAACAATATCGTTTTTAATATGAATAATAACCCTGGTATAAATAAGTTATTTAATGCTATTTGCAAACTATTTATTTGATTGTCTTAAAAAAATATGTCTAAAAAAGCAAATGATGCATTTGTTTCATTAAAAGCATATATTTCATATAATAAAGCCTGTAGTTAAAATTAAGTCTGATTCATATAGACAATGGAATGACTATGGTTACTTTTCAAGTTTTGAGCAAAATCAGATATGTTTGTAGCCTCATTAACCCCCAGCCAAAAAGTGATTTAATCATGGAAAAATATTGTGCTGAGAAAATGAAGAGGTATTGTAGTTCAAGATAAGCTCTCCCTTCATGTTTTTATAGAACTGTTGATATAGGTTCCACAAATTTAGATTACTGAAAGGAGACTTTACTTATTTTATCAATATTTATAAATATTTACTACACATTGAAAAAATATGTAAATAGCACTAAATATAATCAATAATGAGTGGCTTTTCTATCCTGATCTTAACATTAAGCATATACAACATTGAGGAGGCACTTTAATCTTGATTGCATAAATAATATATTTAAATAGAAAAGTATTATTTTAGAATTGTCTAATATTTTGTAGGAAAGATGGATAAAAAAAAAAAAACATAGTAGAGATGAGAACTGAGGATGAAAGAGTAACTAATCATGATGGGAGCCCAATAAATGAGCCAAATGAAACCACACCCCTAACTGAGCCTGAGTATGTATAACATATTGTGTTTTTATATAGATTTTGCAGAATTTAAAAATTATATGGAGAAATATGACAAAAATATATGACAAACACAATTTTAAACAATTGCTTAAAGTTTCTCTGTCTCTTTTTCCTTATGCCTCACATCCATATGTCCATGATAGCAGTTCTACTGAACAATATGTGTATAACTACAGTATGTGGATATTTTTTGGTTGTTTTCCCACTTATTTAACCCATTCAAGTCAATGGTAAAAATTAGTAATTCCAAGCATGGTACGTAATATTTGATTTATCAATATGCAAATATTTTACAATTATTTTCTGAAACCTCGACCAGTCAGAATTTTTTTAAAGGAAAAAAACCACAAAAAGCCACCATATAAAAGTCGCTAAGTAAAAGCTGGCGTGGTTGTATAAAAGTCAAGGGGAATGTTCTCTAACAATTGTATTTATTTTCAGAATTTATTGAAACATTAAAAATTTTCATCTCAGAGAAAACTAATATGACAGTGAGATTCTCACTGACATGTTACTGGTTTTTTAGCAGAAAAACGTGCATGGCAATAAATATATATTTTTTTATATGTTCAGAAAAACATTCTCACAAGTTTTGTCATTGTTTTTCCCCTTACATCCACATTTGTTTTTTTTTTTACAAACTTGTATTTTGTTAAATCTGCCCTTAAATTGACTCCCAACCATGTCTGAACTAGTGGTAAACAGAAAGAAAAGATAAGTGCATTGTACCCCCCACCCTAATCACATGTTCTTTCCACCACCCCTAGGTCAGGCCTTGGTTTGGGGGACATATTACACTGATTGGGAGCTATTTAAGATATAAAAAGGATATTGTCTTAATGTAATTATCCTATCGAAAAGGGCACTATTAAAACTATTACATACTACATACATCAATCTCTGATAATCCCTCATCAAAATATGACCCCTATTCTACTAAGCAAAAAAAAATCTTTAGCTGGCTCCTTTAAATCTACATTGTATTTCTTTATGACGACAATACTATAATCTCTTCTCATCAGCTCTGCATGACATCAACTATTTTAAACATCTTTTTGTTTAAGCTCAGTGGCAACTCCGAGCCATAACACTGCTAAGAATTCAGTCATTCATTCTTGATGCAATATTTTTGACCCACCATTAAATATTGTTATTGCTTGGCAAAAATAATCCAAGCTTTGTAAAACTGACTATTTTTGGGTGCTTGGGTGCTGGAACTTTTGCTATGCATAAACTGAAGACAATGGGGTTCAATTAGCAACACCGGGCAATTTAATACCTGGTCAACAACCCATGGCAATTAATTACAATGTTGCTTTAATTTTTATACCTGTAACTGGCTGATAAAAAGCTAATTAATTATTGGTTGCTATGAGCTACTACCCAGGAGCTCCATACAGTATATATACATCAGGTATCTCCATTCAAGTATACACATTAATGTAAGTAGTGCTATGCGTAAGGAGATATAAGATTGTCATAAGGAGGCATAAGGCTCTCATTATATAATATATAATATATTATATTTTGCTATATTATGGAATAATTCTCTTTTCTTATAGTATTTATAGGACATGTTTATAGAACCATATTTGTTACAGAAGTGGAATTAAATATTAATTCATATATGGAAAGCTATGTTGTTTTGAATACATCAGTATATTTAACTTTCTGAAGTAAAATTAATTTCAACACAGAAACGAACTCCTAAAGTAAATAGAGGCCATTAATGGGCAAGCCTAACTTGCCCAAAGGTGTTCGATCGTACAAATGGTATTCAAGCAGGTGATAGAAAAAAAAGCCTATGGGGGGCTTCCCATAGGCTTCTATTGCAATTCGGTAGGTTCAATCTGGCGAAGTAGGCAGTTGAATAAAATTTTAAAGTTAAAGTACTTTGATCATCGAATGGTCGAATTATAGAATATCATTATAGAATTATAGAATAATCATTCGATCTAGTCGATTTCTTCGATACGGTAAAATTTTCGGTATTCGATGATCAAAGTGGCCAAATTTGCATATTCAAATATCAGATTAAATCGTACGATCGGAATTCGATTGAATTCGATCAAACTTTGATATATTCACGTGAATTTCGTAAATCTGCCCCTAATTGTAGCATGTTATCCAGAATTGCTCCTTTTCTTATTCCTGGTTTATTAATACTGATATCAAATTTCAAATACAATCCAATGTCATCTTATGACTATTAGGATAAAGGTTAGGATAATTTACCCATTGATTTTTCTTTGTATTGATTAATGTACCCATCCCCTGAGATATGCTGTTATTCCAAGTCTGTAATACTTTTCATTCATGCTATAACCTTTCAGACTCAGAGAGGGGGTCTTTTTCAAAAGAGTAGTGACTCTTTAGACAAATGTTCAAACACTTAGGGACAGATTTACTAATGGTCGAATTAAAAAAAAATTCTAAATTCGACCATGGTAATAGTGGGGAAGTAAAATTTGACTATCAAATTTGAAGGATTTTACCGCAATTCGATCGAATGATCGAATATGAAAAATTCAAATCAATTTTTTTTATTCAATCTCAGCTAATGATTCCCAATTCGGTAGCTTGATCCTGGCGAAGTGGTCGAATAAAAATTTAAAGGGGAAGTTATTCGACCATCAAATATTCGAATATTCGAATAAAATTTTATTTATTCAAATTCTAATATTCGATGGTCAAATTTGCCTAATTTGCATATTTGAAGATTTGAATTTATATTAAATTAGATCGAACTTCGAATTATTCCCGTGAATTTTGTAAATCTGCCCCTTAGGGGCACATTTACTAAGAGCCTCAAATTTTGGTCAAATTAAAACCCCTCAAAATTGAATTCAAGGAGTTTTAACACAATTTGATTTTTTTAACGATCGAATATAAAAAAATTTGATCGATCGATAAAATAGTTTGAATCGATCGATTTGAACGATTTTAAGCAATCGATCAATTTTTTTTTTTATTTTATCAAATAAGATCCCATAGGATTCTATAGCAAGTCGGTAGGTGGTTCAATCTGGCGAATTTTTCTTAAAGGGACTGTACTTTAAGAAAAGTATAAAATTTTAATTCAAATTGATCAAATTTGAATTCAAATTTGATCAATTTTAATCAAATTTTGGGCTATTCAATAGTCGAAAAAGCCCAAAATTAATTGAAAATGTTTTAATTTCAATTTGATTTTAATTTTCACTTTGAATCAATTCGACCCTTAGTAAATGTGCCCCTACATATCTAAGAAATTCCATATTCCCATGGTCTGTCCATAATTTATTTTATCAGCATTTTTGTACAGTATGTGAAAGGAAACCCTAAAGTTTGAAGCAGAACACTCCCTACCCATTTTATTAATGCACCTCCCTTTGTGAATTTGTTCCTGTCACATTTCAGACCATCTTAAGTTTGGGGGATCTTCTAGACAACTCAACCTTTCCCACATATCCCATACTCCAGCTAAAATACCAATTTTTTTTAAAAATATTTGCAGCTTAGACATGACTTCTGCTCACAATTTACTACTCTCAACCCCTAACTCACCTCCCTTATCATAGAAGAATCTCTCCACAACCCCAACCCCAACTGTACCAAAACCTGCTTGTGACAGGCCCCAAACATGTCTGAGCAGCACAGGAATGGTGGTCTAGTAAGATTCCAGACCTTTAACAAAATGACTGGGATGAGGCAACAGATAATGCATGTTCCTGTCACATCACTTAAAGGGTTGTTCACCTTTGAGTTAACTTTTAGGGGCAGATTTACAAAATGCACGTGAATAATTCGAAGTCGATCGAATTTAATTTAAATTCGAATCTTCGAATATGCAAATTAGGAAAATTTGACCATTGAATATTCGAAATTGAATGATTCAAATATTCAAATAACATTTTATTGAATATTTGATTATTCGATGGTCAAATACTTCCCCTTTAAATTTTTATTCGACCACCTACTTCGCCCAGGATTACGCTACCGAAATGGAAATCATCAGTTTAGATCAAATAAAAAAAAATTTGATACATTGATATTCGAGTCGAATTCGATTAGTACAGTATATTCGATCAATCAATCACATTTTTTTATTTCGATCGTTCGTTCGTTCGATCGAATTGCGGTAAAATCCTTCGAATTCGATGGATTTTACTTCCCCACTATTCCCATGGTCGAATTTCGAATTTTTTCTTTTATTCAAAATTTAACCATTAGTAAATCTGCATACAAGCAAATATCCAGCACTTCAAATAGTAGAAGTTTACTTATCTGGGGTGCACGCCAAACAATGTGTTTACCTTCACATTTGTAGCCTTACAGAGCATTTGTTTTTAGATGGTGTCAGTGACCCCCATTTGAAAGCTGCAAAGAAACAGAAGAAAATTTGAAAATCATTAAAAAACTATGGAAAATAAATAATGAAAACCAATTGAACAGTTTCTTAGAATTGGCCCTTCTACAATATACTAAAAGTTAACTTGAGGGTGAAACACCCCTTTAAAAATAGGCTAATAAAATATAACACATTACACCATCTCTTTGTTACTCCCATCTGACTTAGGAAAATGGGGTGAATCCCTGAGGACTTTTGCCCCAGGTGTCAGGAACCAGCAGCAACTTTTTCCATTTGATATGGGAATGTCCACAAATTTTTCCTTCTGATTCCAAGTTATAACTTACCTGGCTGAAAACTTATATTTCCCACAGGCAATAACATTCTGCCTCTTGTGGGTAATAGAAGCTATAATTGATGTATCCTCCATGTATCATTTACCCTACATTTTTATGCAAAGAAAACAGTTAAAGGACCAGTAACATCAAAAAATGTAATTGTTTTAAAGTAATAAACATATAATGCAGTGTTGCCCTGCACTGCTAATACTGCAGTATTTACTTCAGTAGCACTATTGTTTATATAAATAAGCAGTTTAAAGGAGAAAGGCTGAAGTTACACAGCAGATAGCAGATAAGCTATGTAGAACACAATGTTATCAGTTTGTAATTTTTATAAAAACTATTGTTCTGTAAATTATGGGGCAAATTTACTATTATTCCCCATAATTAGCTCGACCAAATTCACAATTCGACCATCTAATGCTTATCGAATTGTTTTAGGCTATCATTTTGCTCGATATCGGATTTCTCGATGAATTTGTACGTTCTGATACCGATCATTCGATTTCATGAAAAAATCATGAAATTTCCTTCGAGAGTCCGAAAAATTCGAAAGATCGAACGCTCCGATCATACGAATGGTATTCGAGCAGGACTTCCTGCAGCTTCCCATAGGCTTCTATTACAATTCGGTAGGTTCAATCTGGCGAAGTAGGCAGTTGATCAACTTTAAATTTTTTATTTCTTCGATCATCAGATGATCGAATTATCGCATATCCGATCATTTGATCTATTGGATCTATTCGATATTCGATGATCGTAAAGGCCAAATTTCACTTCACAATTTCACGAAAAATTCATACGATCGTTATTTGATCGAATTCGATCTACTGTAACTTCGATCATTTCACGTGAAATTCGTAAATTGGCCCCTATGTGTATTCTACAGATTTAGAACTTTAGAGTTTCAAGTGTCTGGATATTGTTAATTAGGAAGGAGTAGTTTGGCTAAGATTGATGTCTGTGGGTTACTCTTAAGCAAACATCTAAATGGGCATACATTCCATGGGATTGGGAAATAGAGTTTCATGTCTATCACCTTGATTTTGTGTTGACATATATTGGGGGAAACATCAATATAGCAAAATTGCTCAAAGTGTAAAATTTTACTGCATAAAATATTGTTATTGCATTGTGAATTTTAATTGTACATTGCATACTTTAAAGATGTACAAAAAGGTGACATACTCTTTTGGAGCAAAAGCAACTTTTTTCCAGTAAGAAGATTTTTTTACATGCACTGTGCCCTGGGGTAAACAATAAACTTTGCAAGTGTGCAAACCTTTTCCCACTGTCAGAAGTAGTCACTAACATATTTCAGGTTTGAAATACCTATATTAAGGGGCAGATTGATTTACTAAGGGTCAAAGTGAATATTCAAATAAAATTCAAATTAGAAAAATTCAAATTTCGAAGTAATCCTGGGCTACTTTGACTATCGAATAGCCAAAAATTTGATTTGAATTGAAAAAATAAGTACTGGCCCTTCGACTTCACCACTTCGCCACCGTAAAACTGCTGAATTGTCATTTTAGCCTATGGGGACCTTATAGAACCTGTCTTGAAAATTTCCAAGGATTTGAAGGATTTGGCACAAAATCTTTTGAATTGTTTGATTCGAACAATGCAATCGAACGTTTCAAACTATTTTTATTCAATCAAAAATGGACATATTCAATCAAAATAGATCCTCTTTCGATCAAAAAGCCCAAAACTTTGAGGGTCGAATTTCGAAGTTTTTTCACTTTGAAAATGCATCCCTTAGTAAATCTGCCCCTAAGGATCCAATTTAAAATTTTAAAAAAATTCAAAGTTGGACCATTTTCGGTCGAATAAAAATTGTTCGTATCGCATCGAATGATTTGAACGATTTTGGGGAAAATCCTTTAATTTTCCAAAACTTAGAAAAAATCTCTGTAAAGGTTCTAGGTGGTCCCCCCATAGGTTAAAATATCAATTTGGCAGCTTTAAGGTGGTGAAGTGTTGAATCACAAATGTATGGGTCGAAGTGAAAATTCATGTTAAAAAAAATTATTTCAATGTAATTTTTTGATATTTAAACTATTGAATAGCACAAAATTCGAATCAAATTGAAAAAGTTCTAAAGAAACTTTGAATTTTTTAAGAGACTACTTCTAAATTCGAAAATTTTAATTTTTGAATTAAGTGCTATAAAATAGTTGAAGTATCAAACAATTACTTCGAAATTCGAATTTTCACTTGTCCATAAATTTGCAAAAAGAAAATGTCTATGCAAAGATATGCATTTTAGCATAATAGTTTTCTGTTGCTGACTGTTATTGCATTCACAATAGTTTCACCTCATAAAGCATATCTTAATTCACAGAAACCTTTTTAAAAAAAATTCTCTTTAAAAGATATATCCAGCTTTCAGATTTATATTATAATATATTATGCACTCATGTGAACTGCTTTTTTTGTATTTAATTAATGCTTTTCTTTTTATTTCAAGGAAACTGCTGCTAAAAGAAGAGAATGGTAAAGAAGCACTGAGCGCAGAAGCTATTGAAATAAAAATATCAAATGACATCATTCAGACAAAAGAGCAAAGCATAGCATGATGCATACCTTGTTGTCAAAGTGAAATATGGTGGTGTAAATTCAACATCAGTGGTCTGCTACAGACATTATTGGCTAATACTAGCTTTCACTTGTGTCCATATCTGACTAAATTACATCTATTCTACTCAAAGGTTTTGGTTATTAATTTAGTATATTTGTCTGACCAATAAAAGTATAAATGTATAAAGCTGAAAATTACTGCAAAAATATTTAATTTATTATAAAAAATAAAGTGTTCTATTTATAAAATGTTTTATTCTTTCTTGTCAGATTTAATATTCAGTGATTTGCAAATATGCCAACATATAAACTAATGGAGCTTTTTATATGTATTTTGTTTAATATAAGCAATGGAGTATCTTTCTCTTTAATATGGGACATAATAAAATAAACATGAACATTCATATTTTGGTAAAACTGGAACATTCAAAAACTGCATTTTAAAATGTAATGTTATATGTATGTGCATTTAATTTTAAAATTTTGAAAAACAATTGTATTTTAGAATCAACACTATTTTTACTAATGAAAAAGTAGATTGGTTTGCTAGTTGTTCACTAAGAAAACAGGATTGGTTTGAGTTATACATATAGTTTATTTTAAAGGGCCAATAACACCAAAACAAAAACATTATCCCTATATATCACAGCAGAACTGGACTATGAGCATATTAACCTGATGTGCTTTTAACATTGTCCCAGACATGTTATCAGCACAGTAACTCCAGACATACAAGTGAGAACGCCCCCACATCCCCATAACATCATTGCAGGAATGGATAATTAACAGGGACCTCGATTCTGGGATGGCAGTGGATGTGATTTACTTAGACTTTGCTAAAGCATTCGATACAGTGCCACACAGAAGGTTACTGGTTAAATTAAGGAATGTTGGCCTGGAACATAGTATCTGCACCTAGATAGAGAACTGGCTAAAACATAGACTACAAAGAGTGGTGGTAAATGGAGCATTTTCTAATTGGACCAGTGTTGTTAATGGGGTACCGCAGGGCTCTATACTGGGTCCCTTGCTTTTCAACTTGTTTATTAATGACCTGGATGTGGGCATTGAAAGTACGGTTTCTATTTTTGCAGATGATACTAAATTGTGCAGAGCTATAGGTTCTATGCAGGATGCTGCCACTTTGCAGAGTGATTTGTCTAAGTTGGGAAACTGGGCAGCAATCTGGAAAATGAGGTTCAATGTTGATAACTGCAAGGTTATGCACTTTGGCAAAAATAATATAAATGCAAGTTATACATTAAATGGCAGTGTGTTGGGAGTTTCCTTAAGTGAGAAGGATCTTGGGGTTTTTATAGATAACAAGTTATCTAATTCTGGGCAGTGTCATTCTGTAGCTACTAAAGCAAATAAAGTTCTGTCTTGCATAAAAAAGGGCATAAACTCAAGGGATGAAAACATAATTATACCTCTTTATAGATCCCTAGTAAGGCCTCATCTGGAGTATGCAGTGCAGTTTTGGACTCCAGTCCTTAGGAGGGATGTAAATGAGCTGGAGAGAGTGCAGAGACTAAGTGCAACTAAACTGGTTAGAGGGATGGAAGACTTAAATTATGAGGGGAGACTGTCCAGGTTGGGGTTGTTTTCTCTGGAAAAAAGGCGCTTGCGAGGGGACATGATTACACTTTACACATATATTTGAGGACATTATAGACTAATATCAGGGGACCTTTTTACCCATAAAGAGGATCACCGCACCAGAGGCCACCCCTTCAGACTAGAAGAAAAGGACTTTCATTTGAAGCAGCGTAGGTGGTTCTTCACAGTCAGGACGGTGAGGTTGTTGGAATGCCCTGCTGGGTGATATTGTGATGGCTCATTCTTTTGATGCTTTTAAGAGGGGTTTGGATGATTTTTTGGACAGACATAATATCAAAGGCTATTTTGATACTAAACTCTACAGTTAGTATAGCTATGGGCATATATGGTTTGTGTTTGAAAGAGTGGAGATGTGTGTGTGTGTGTATGTATGCTGGATTTTTAATTTGGAGGGGTTGAACTTGATGGACTCTTGTCTTTTTTCAACCCAATTTAGCTATGTAACTACAGTATGTAACTATGTATAAAAGCTCACATTCCAGTAAAATTACTGCACAAATGGATTATTAGAACAAATATCCCCAGACATGGTAGCAAAGTCACTTCGGGACATGGACAATGAACAAATGAACCCGAGGCATGATCACAGTAGAAAATAGACAATCAGAATATTAACCCCTTACATGCCATTAAAAGAACTTCTTTAAATGGGCAGTTATCATTTTAAGTCCGGAAAAGCTAGACAGATAGATTTAAAGCATTAAAAAATGGAAAAAGTGTAACACTTGGTCATTTATTCCTTTCATTTGAGAGAAACAGAGGTGGAACCTGGTAGGCAGCATGTTGGTAAATGGGGATCACTGGAACCAGATGGGACAGCAGGATAGTGTGGCAGTGAGCAGTGGACCTTGGTGGTGAAGCAGACAATTGAAGGGACCTGAAGAGGCAGCATTTGGTGGGGCCCAGTGAAGAAGCGTTTGTTTTGTTGAGCTGCTGTTGTTCAGTGGGGCCCAGTAAAACAACTAGCTATTAGGGGGACCTGGTGTCACTGGTGCCACCAGTGGGTTAATCCAACCCTGTGCCAAGCATCACATGTAACAGTTGAGACCTGTAATCAGGAGTTATAAGGATATAAAAATTTTTGTGTATTATCAACACAAAGTTTATCATACATTTTTAATGTTTTCTCCTTTAAATTATAATTGTCATTTAGTGAATCAAATTAAGTGGAGAAACAATAACTTAACCTATCTGACTTTAATTCCATTTTTTGCTAAAACAATATTTTTCTGATTCTAAGTTATAAATCTTATAAATTTCTAAGAGGTGTATAAATAGTCTTTGATTCACTTGTTAATTGTTTCCATTCCACCCCAATGTCTGTAAATAGTTAACAATATAATTGGATTGCTTTTTCAAAAGAGTAAGTATATTGTTGCTTTAGTATATAACTAAAGTAAATATGGATACAAATAAGCATAAATTCTTCCAAATTATAATTTTTTCTGACACACATTTCTACAATTTCTCTTTAGCTACATGTTTCCCTCTAAGCCATAATTTGTTAAGGATACAGTATATTCTATTCAATATAGTAATTAATGTATTGTATGTTTTTTGTTTATATTTTATTTTTCAAACAAAACTATGCAGAATGTAGTTATTTTTTTAAATGAAGCACAGTAGAAATACTTTTCATACACAAATTCAGCAAAATTAATATTGATCAGTGATGGGTGAATTTATTCGCCAGGGGTGAATTCGCGGCGAATTCCCGCGATTCGCCGCTGGCGAATAAATTTGCGAAACACCAGCAAAAATTCGCCAGCGAAAATTCGGCAAAAAAAAAAAAAAGTTCACGCGTCGCGTTTGACACAACGCGTCAAAAACGACGCGACGCGCTCCGAAAATGACGCGACGTGTCAAAAACGACGTGCGACTCGTTTTGCAAATTTTTTCGCCAATTCGCGAATTTCGCTGGAAATTCGCTCATTTTTCAGAGAAGCGAAATGGGTGAGATTCGCCCATCACTAATATTGATTTGTTTCATGTCATCAAATCAAACACAATACTGATGCTTTGAAAGTTTAAATACTGTGCAAATTATAAAATTATATGAAAAAGTAAATAAATCAGGCTATTATTATTATTAACATATGTGGATGTTAAATTAAAATTATACATTTGTCTATAATATGTGCATTGTTTAAAAAAAATATATATATATATATCTATATATATCTATATATATAGATATATATATACAGTGGGTAACAATATCTAAAATGTTAAAAATAAATGAAGTTTGCACACACTTATGCAGTAGATGCTTGAGTAGCAATGATAAAACATTTTAGAAATATCTTTGCAATCTGTTATTTTTTTTTTACATCCTTTGAAGCTTACCAGAAATTAACTACTGAATGCTTATGAAATACATAACTGATAATTCTCTTTTTTGATTATATTTTAGCTAACATTAAGGGAATGTTTGCATATACTGTATATCATTTTGTTCAAGATGAACACATTGTTAGAATGCCCTCATTTTCATATTGTTTTGTTCAAGGCAGATTGAAGTGGTTGCATTTTTAGTTTTTTTTTGTTAAATATTAGGGCCTTAGTAATCAACAGTTCTTCAGCAATGATTTCTTCCAGATATAATTCTTGTTGATAATTATGGAGCAGTCCTACCAACAGATGAAAGTTTCAACTTTGCCATGATAAATGTGTTCTTGCTGTTTCTATATGTATAAAAGCAAATTATAAATAAATTGTATACTTCTTACCAATGTACCAAGGATTAATAAAGCTTGCGTGCATATTCTTTTTCTTACACAGTAAATAACCACAGAAAATACATAGCTAAATGGTTAATACCAAATATAATAGCCTTGCAGTTTAGTTTGGTGTTTACATAAGGAAAATAGTCGACTGAACAAATTGAGGGAAACTCAGATTTTAAGGGAATCACATCAAGTATGTGGGCCAAGGAATACAATTGTGAAAAAGAAGAATGTTCTACACACTTGATTATAATTATTTATTTTCAGTTTAGCTAGTAAAATGACCATATAACCAAGCTGAACATTCTTAATAATTATATTGTACATATTTTGCCTCAATATTCTGCTGGATAGTTCTTAAATACTATGGGGCAGTTTTACTAAATTCGTGTGAATGATTCAAAATTTGATAACATTTTCAAAAAGATTCGAATTAGAATTTTCGAATAATTTTTCTGGCCACTTCGACCATCGAATTTTGAAAATTCGATCGAATCGAATGATTCGAATAATTCAAATAAAATTCTATTTGTATATTCAATATTTGACAGTCAAATGACTTGCCCTTTAAATTTTTATTCGACTGCCTAGTTTGCCTACCGAATTGCTATACTTCCATATGGGAAGCTTCCATAGCATTTTTCTAAGTTGTATAGATTGAATAAAAAAAATTTGATTGAATGGTTAAAATAGTTCGATTTAATCGTTCAATCAAATTTTTTATATTCGATCGTTCGTTCAATTGAATTTTGCTAAAACCCTTCAAATCGATATTCGAATTTGAAGGGTTAAAATTTGACCTGAAATTCTATTTGATCAATAGTAAATCTGCCCCTTAGTAATGATCCAATCAAAAACTCAAAAATCAAACTCAAACTGCAAAAACGCGTTTCGGGAATGTGTCCCTTAATCATAGGCTTCACAGATACCTTCCAACAGCTGTGATTTTATACACAAACTAGTGACCCCTAGTGGGTTGTCTAAAAAATTACATTTTATTTAAATTATTTAAAACCATAATTAGGATAATGCTGCTAAAAAGGTTAAAAACCAAAACACTGTATGCATTTAGACTTCTTAAGCTAATCAAAAAACTCCACATAAAAGGGATCAGGGCAAGGGTATCTATCTGAAATGTTATTCAAAAGTTAAAAAGTATAATTTCTGTTCTCATTATTTTGATCCAGCCCCGAAATTCCCTATAAGAAAAATGATCCAATCACATTGGTCAGGACTGTGCTTTTAAAGAGAAGCAACATATTTTAAAATATCACTATCTCATTGGTCAGACTGACATGTATTTAATTTTGAAGTACTGTACATATAGAGCCAGTCTGGTTTGTGTGTCTGGAACACTTTAACTACAGCTGAAAGTTACAGAGTTGTTGATTCTGTGTAGTTACTGTGATAGGATAATGTAGATCCTAGAAACAGGTGTTACTTGTGAGCTACACAGACTGGGCCTTTGTCAGAACAGCAGCAAACAAGCTCAACGAG
Source organism: Xenopus borealis (assembly GCA_024363595.1). Classification (NCBI taxonomy): domain Eukaryota; kingdom Metazoa; phylum Chordata; class Amphibia; order Anura; family Pipidae; genus Xenopus; species Xenopus borealis. Next base: position 11,085,880 of record CM044434.1, on the reverse strand, counting down.
AACACCAATAGAAACAACCTCCCAGAGACACATAGTACGAGAAACATAGTTATCCCATATGTAGCTGAAGTGTCAGAGAAACTCAGGATGATTTTAACAAATACCACATCCCTTTTTTTTTTTTTAAAAACCTAGCAGCACACTGAGACAAAAACAGGTACATCCAAAGGATACACCAAAAGAAAACAAAGCAATGTAGTATACGCAGTCCAGTGTAGCGAGGAGTACACAGATCTATACATTGGGGAGATCAAACAACTGCTCACCAAGCGAATGTCTCAGTATAGAGAGCAACCTCTACAGGGAAGACTCAGCTGCCTTCCTACACCTAAAAGACAAGGGACACTCCTTTGAATATGTCCAAATTATTGGATAAAGAAGACTGCTGGTTTGGACATGTCAAGGTGGAGAAACCATCCCTAAACAGAGGTGGGGGCCTTCAACACCACCGGTCTGCTATATACAATGCTGTTCTCACATCTGTACCCCGGTGGTACACACAAATTCATGCAATTCTCACAAGTAGTTTCTAGGAATTGCATGACACCTTGTTAATTCTATCAAAGTAACTACAAATCAATCACAGCCTCTCTGAGTTTCAGATGTCACCTCTCTAAAGAGTTCCAATGTATCATTGTGATTGGATTAGTGGAAGCGTTCATACACCGAGACCTTCCCACACCAGGCAGTTGAACTGAAGAAGCTGTTTGGATGAGTAATGAAACACCTTCAATGATTACTCAGCAAGTCCAGTTATTTTAGAAATACATACGTAGATATACCATGAACTGGATGAATGCAAATCTTCATAGTCACATTAGGTACACCTTTCCTGTGCTTTGCAAACTGATTTATTTGCTTTGCCTTGTTCTCTTCATAGGCTATGGGGTTACTTTATACAACAAAGTAATGTTAGGATAATTTCTAAGCTTTTAAATTGTCAGACAGCCATTTGCTTTAAGCAGCTTGTACAGCAGTATGAAACTGTAGCTCTTACAGTATACACACAAATACCTTATAAATATATATATAGGAACAAAAATGTATAACCCGCCATTTAGTAAACTGTGTTATCAGAAAATGATGTGAAATGCAAACCATTATTTCTCTGCGTGAACAATTCTTTCTTTTGCATACCATTAAAATATACCTAGCAACCACCTTGCAACTGATGACTGAAAAAGTATTGTGCGATTTGATTGATTAATGTCTTAATGATAAAGCAGTTACTTTGCATGAAAACTTTTTCTCTGCTTTAAATATGGTCTTAAGAGTTTACAACACAGAGCATTTTAATAAACTGTGCATAAGCTGGACATTATTGCAGTGCGGAATTCAACTTTTTATTCTAATTTTGGGATTTTTAAATTCTATTTACACATTTTATTATGTAGCAATCTTAGAACTGGACTGCTACCCTAGATATATTTAGAATTATAGAATTATAGCTGAATGACTGATACAGCAATGTTTCCTTATGTTTGCAATGTTATATTAAGTAAGGGGTCTCTGACCCACCAGTGGTCCTCCAAATAGGACATTAAAAAGCACAAGAGGTAAAATTATGCAACTCTCCAGTAAAGTAATTCCTTTTTTTATATGATGATGAATTACCTTTAGCTGACACTGATTGCATAAAGTTGCAATGTATTTTGTTAATACAATACAATATCTAGCCCCCAAATTTTATTTAAATGTTATAAGGCTTTCAACTTTCTTCATTGTATATCAAAACTGAACCTCACTTACCAGTTTGATATCCATTTCCCCAATTTATTCACTCTGAAAAAAAGAAACAGTCCACATGAAACTTAAAGATAATTTAAAAGTTGAATCCAGCATCATGTTTTACCCATGATTTGAATAATTTCAAACTACTGTAGGTGAATCTAAGAAAAGGAAAATAATCCTTCTTAATATAGTAAACTAAAACATAATGTATATTTTGCAATAAAATAAATGTTACAGCTTTACTGAAGCACTACTGCTCTTTAAAAACTCAAATATAAAAAGCAAGAGTTCTTGCTAATAGAATTTTGTCAAATGAAATTTGATGTCAGATAAAACATCAAACAAACTATTCAGGTCTGCTATTCATTGCCAAAACTGAAATAGGACAGACTCTCACATCAGGCTGTTTTTAGATGTGCAGATATGAAGATAATTATATCTAGGTTTTATTTGATACCTGCTGACCCAAAGCAAGAGGTTTTTTTTAGCTATAAAAGAAGCATACTTGTATTAAACATAAATCAACTTTTTCCAGAATTCTTTTTTTTCCCTTGCATTTACTCATTTTTGCTTGAATTACTTGCACCTATACCCATAAATGTTTGGGATGGCAGTCCCACAAAGTTTTTTCCAGGGGCCCATGGCTCCAGTACAACCCTGTTGAAAAATCATATTTTGACATGATTATAATGTAAAAAATAATTTTGCCATAAAAATCAACACTTTTTTTTTAATATTTTTTCCCTTCAACCAGGCCTTGAACAACTTTGTTTCATATTTAGGTTCATTATCTTGCTGAAAGATTAATCCTCTTTGGTCCTTTGGTTGATACTGTACAAGCTATTGACTCCAAAATATGCGAAACCCACCCACACCTAGATGTTTTTTACACCATTTTCAATTAGTTGGTTTAACCTCTTTAAAAGTTTTGTACAATTTTGAAAAAGCTGTAAACTAGACTTTCTTTCCTCAGTAGTGAAACATCTGTATTATGTGACTGATGCTAAATGTGTATAATATTTCACAGATTAGTAATGATTTCCTTCTATCAAGACTGCGTGCAGTTTTACTCGCTGGTAAAGATAATTCTTTGTTCAATTCTTTAAATCTTAGCTATAGTTTTTTTTCTGTTTTGTCGAACAGTTAGATTGACATACAGATCTGTGTTTTGTCTAGCCTTGCCTTCTAAAAAAAACTCTTTAAAGGGAGTCTTTCATGATTTTTATGGTATAGTTTTTATAACTACATTTTACTATTAAGATTGCAAGTAATTTCATCTACCATTTAAAATTGTATTCTTGAACCCATTAGTGTATTTTTTTGTTGAACTGCTTTCAGATAAGATATTGTTTCTCCTAATCAGTATAACAAATGGAGTTGCCACTTGGGTTAGTTGGACTTGTATTTTTACCATTGAGTGGTATTTTCATATCTACCTCTAGGCGGGGCATGGGAGCATTAGTAATGCAGGTGTCAGGGATCTGTTATTTGGTAACTTTCAAATTTTTCTGCTGATGGGGGAAGGGAGGGGGATGATATCCTGCCAACTTGCAATGCAGTATTAAAGAGTGACTGAGACGGGGGCGTGGCTAACCATGAAGACAAGTGCACGCACTTGTTAAAGCTCCGTGCTACATAGAAAATTAGCTATCTAAAGCCATTTTACAGCAGCTCTGGACATTACTTAGCCAGACAAAACCTCCGGCTTCATGAATATGGAGAAAAAAAAGGCAACGTGAGCAGAAAACTATGCTCTCTCCATTTTTACACAGGACTCCAACCGACCTGCCAGAGATCCAAGATGGCATTTCTCAGAGCAGCGCAACGTCGGAACCAGCTCTCTCGGCCCCACCATCTCCAGCCTCTGGGACAGACTCTCTCCCACCAGATCATAACTCTCCAGGTCAGTCAAACAAAGATGTAGAGCAAATACCAGAGACACAAACAGAGGCCCCAGTAACAGCTACGTTACACACACAGCTTACACAACTACATACACAGCTGATTACTACAATCACACAAACTGTAAAGGCAGCAGTATCAGCAGCAGTTAAAGAGAGTTAGAGACTTATACGATTGATATGGCCCAGAGAGTAGCTAACATGGAGGAAGAAAATACTTTGCTCAGAGATGAAGTTTGCCAGCTTAGAGACACCTGTGAAGACCTGGAAAATAGGTCACGCAGGCAAAACTTGTGATTCAGAGGAGTTCCAGAGGAGATTGATAATACAGGACTTCCTAAATACTTGCAAGAGTTATTGGCGCACATCTGCCCAGAAGTCCCTAATAATAATAATGGTTATTAGATAGGGCGCACAGATCATTGGCTCCTAGACCACCCCCAAGCAAGCCACCTTGTGACATTATTATGCGCTTTCATTATTACGAGAGCAAGAAAGCCATATTAACCAAAACTGGTGGTCTTAACTTTGTAGCGTTTCATAATCACAGGATCCAAATTTTTGTGGATTTATCACCAGTGACTCTGACTAAGCGGAGAGAGTTAAAGCCAATTACTCAAGCCTTGAGGAATGCTAAAATCCCTTATTGGTGGGGATTTCCCTTTAAGATAATTGTGACCATGGCCAGTCTCATATTCTTACAAACCCACGAAGAGGCAATATGTTGCTAGCAGCCTTAGGCATTCAGGTGAAACATGCTACAGCTCCTAATGTGAGATCCCCTTAAAAAATCCCGGGGTCCCCCCAGTGGTCTAAAGTTCCAAGCCCCCCACGGACAGTA
>CM044434.1:11014852-11029565 GCA_024363595.1 Xenopus borealis | reverse complement strand
TTAATTACTTTGGCCTGTTTAAATGTAATCAATTCCTGTCTGTATTGCTGTACAGAGTTATCCCATTTCTGTAACCAGTTGGTCAAATGGTCAGACTTAAGTATTATCAAAGATTGTTCTTCAAGATCACTAATCTCAGCCCTTATCTTTTTCAAGTCCTTACCAGATTCTTCTATAACAAGAAGCATAATATCCAGGGAACATTTATTAAGTATGTCACAACAGCGGCTACAAAACTTTGCATTTGATCGCCCCACTGTGGGGGTGTTCCTAATTCTAAAACCCTTAGGGATCTTACACTGTCTATAATAGTCAGAAAGATAGGAACCGTGTAACGCAAAAATACACTTCCCTTTTTCTGAGAGTGTTCAATTGATTAAATACATCTCTTGGCAACTTACCAGCTTGAAGTACAGCATCAAAATCAGTGAATAGAATACGAAAAGCATCCTTCTGAGTAAATGCAAATTCCCTGGTCACATCAACTTGGAAGTGTGCAGCGCTTTCTGCCATTGGTCCATGGGAAATTGACAAAAATAGAAACCAAAAAATTGTTAAACAGTATGTAAAAGTTCACCTCACCGTAGTAACAAATTCATATATGGATACTCTAACATAGACCATAAATGGTGATGTATCTGATGAATACCCAACAATGATCATTTTTTAACATTTGCAATCCTCTAAATCGGCCTGTAAAGCCTTTTTCAGAGCTCTCATTAGAGTAGTCATATGTGCACCAATTAGGTGATCAGTTAACTCAAGACCATCTGCAAGGGCATACCATGGCCACTCAATTAAAAATGTTAATAGAACCTGATCTTACTTATACATCTTAAACAAAAAGTTCAGTTTGTTTCAGTTAAGAATTATCACGATTGGCACCATGTGGGATGTCCATCTGTGCTGGCCTGTAGGAAGGATCACTCACCCGCTATTGCTGTTATGAGTCAGCTGCGTGTCTGCTTCAACTTACACCATGCATCTATTACTTCTGGTGCAACCTGAACAAGCAACTCGCACTTACTCAGGTGCACCAGAAAAATTCACTTGCGGCAAGATGCGGGGCTCACTTTCACAGCAAAAAGCTTCTCCCAATAGACAGCCTTCCGCAGCAGCCAGCAAATACAGCGCTTGTCTATCGCATCTCCCCAGACGCACGACATGATTTCCAGCAGCAGGATAATGAATACGTCTTTATAATGGAACGCAGACCCAAGCGGCATCAATCCATGTCATCGGATACACACGAAAAAAGGGATTATATATATATATATAATATGCATCATGTTCATGTAGAAGTCAATGGCAAATGTCCCGTTGATATCCTGATCTGCACTGGGTTTTGTTCAATAATCTGAAAATTGGGTAGTTTTAGGGTGCCAAATCTGAAAAAGTTAGAAGTTTAGTGCGTCAAATCAGAAAGAGTCACCCTTTTCAGCAACAAATTTACTGATAAATCAGCAGAAAAACACAGCTGATTTGGTTGGAGTAGTTTTAAGAAAATAGTGGGAACTTTTCGAACTTCGTTAAATAGCCCCCTTAATGTACAAATAACCATTGCAGACATTATGAGAAAAAAATTACCATCACCACTTTCAGCCATTACAACTTCACAAAGAGCTTTCATTTAGACAAGTTTTAAGAAAAGGCAGTATGAGATCTAGCCTCTGTACTCCTAAGCATATATTGACTATACATCCTGCAAGCATCCTTCTTAGCAGAAGACATTTCTATGTATTAATTGAGCATATATTTTCATTTCACATAAATTAGAATAGACCAGCAGATATCATTTTAATTTAAAGGAATCATGGTAGATAGTTCTAAAATTCAATTTTCTCTGGACAGGTTACGTTAGAAGCCATATAATATAAGCTCTTCAGGAGTTGTTCATCATTGTGATTTTTCTTGCTCTGATACAGCATTCATGCTGTTTAAAAAAGAATGTATAAAACATTTTAACAGTGATAGTTTTCTGGAGGATCACCAAAAAAATATAAACAAGTAGAAAATAATGTTTTCTCTAAAATACGCATCTCTGCTTCAAAACACAAGGATTGAAGTACTGTAGTGCATGCACCAATTGAAAACACAATTTATACAAGATTCCAAAAGATAAAATGAATTTTATATATTTGACGGGTATGGTAATATATGTGGTTATCAAGGAGAGAAAAGAAAATGTGTCAGGAAACCTGTTCAAGATATATAACCTTCACATTTTTTTTCTCATAAATGTTTATATTCATTTGTTTGTAGGAGCCACATCCATAATTGTGGAAAACATACTGTAAAAGACAAGAACCTGGATGCAGAATAATATATTTTAAAATGCCATGGCTTATTTGTGGCCAAAATTGTTTAGTTAAAAAAAGGTTTTCTGTAATGAAAATAGATGCAAAAACAAGAAAGGGTTTAACTGTTTTTTTTCTTATTAGATTAATCATTCCTCCAACTCCAATAGTCAGGGTAAAATTAAAACTCAATTAGTTATGCATTAAAGAACAATGGCAGTTCAGGACTGCATTCATATCACAGAATCATATGCTTGATGCGTTTTGTAACATAACAGACACTTTCTCAAAAACACAAATGGTTCCATTATACACAGGAATTTAAATTCCTTAAAAACTGACCCATAAAACCATTAACCCTTGACCTTCACTTTGCTAGACATATTAACTCCTTATGTGTACAATTACAAAGCATATCATTGTGATTAGGTCCATATAAGGACCAAATCAGGTGAATTATCCAATATGCCTCTTTGGCAGACCATATTTTATTAATATCCCCTTTCTTGATATCTATACAAGGTTTATCTCTAACTTGAAATTGGATGTTAGTGAAGTCACTATGTACACGTGAATAGCTAAAGCTGACTTTGCATCACCCCTCTCCTCAGCTGAAAGATGATCCAAAATCCTTGTGCCCACACAAAGGGGCTGATTTATTAAAGGTCAAATTTCGAAGTAGAAAATACTTCGAAATTCGACCAAATAATTAAAATCCCTCGACTTCGATATTCGAAGTCGAAGGACTTTTCACCGTATTTGGCAATCCTGCAATTAAAGAACAATCGTTCCATAGGCTAACATAGCACTTCGGCAGCTTTTATTTTGTGAAGGAAAAAAATCAAAGTAATTCGAATTTCGAAATTGAAGGATTTTACTATTCAACCATTCAAATAGAATGGTTGAATGGTCGAATGGTCAAAGTAGCCTATTCGATGGTCGAAGTTTTCAAAAATATACTTCAAATAATGAATTTTTTGCATGTGAATATTCACTTCCACCCTTAGTACATTTGCCCCAAAGTGTGGTTTGGCACACATACTGTGCTCCACATTCACAGGTAGCTAAATACACAACCACTTTAGATAAACTATTAACATCCTGTGGGATTAGATATTTTTTCTAGTATAAGTGCTACTAAACATCACAATGTGTACATCACATTACAAGCATTGCACCTACCATGACCACACTTGTGTGTATCCTTATATTTTGCTTATACTCTTTATATGGTTCTTGGCCTGTCTGTGTAAGAGGATCTTAAGAAGGACTTGTCAGATATCTGAGGAATGGTTCAAAAAAGACCCTCTTCTGAAACAAATTGAGGAAAAATTAAACAGGTAATGTAAAACTCAGGTTTTATCTATATTTATATATCTATCCAAATATAGCTACAGGTATACAACCTCTTATCCGAAATTCTCAGAACCTTATGTTTTCAGATAAGGGATATTTCCATAATTTGGATGACTAAACTTTGTTTACTTAAAAAAATATTGAAACATTAAATAGTAAGAATATTTTTATATTTTTTAGCTGAGGTTTAATTGGGATCAAGTACAAGGTACCTTTCTATGATTACAGAGAAAAGGGTAAATTATCTGATTAAAAGGTCTTCACCTAATTTGGAGCTTTCAGGATAACAACTTTCTGGATATGAGATGCTACACATTTAGAGAAATATACACAGATATACACAGATACTCAACACACTAGGTTACATAGTAAGGTCTCTCAGGTTTAGTAGAATAGAATGAACTGTAGTTTGGTGGCCTCTGTTTTATCTAAATGTCAGTTTGCTTTTTATTCCTATTTCACACAAATCAAAGGTTTGCCAAGTAAAAGTTATTGGGTGCTGTCAATGGGAAGAGCGCTGATCCATTTGTACCATTTGTAAACCAATCAGAATGTTAAAGGTTTTCGGATATATTGGATTATCCGAAAAACTTAATTTTTTTTAGAGCTTTTCATGGCATTCAGATTTTTTCAGATCGTTCAGATTATTTTTTTATTTGTACTTTATATATTCTGAACTTAATGATTCAAGTTTGTGAGTTTAGCCATGGTTTGAAACATCTCTAAAACCACTTAAATCCAACCTTTAACAAATAACGTCTCCACGGGACATGGTCTTACTCCACTTAATGCTCTTGCACTTCTTCATTGGGGTTATCAATTTTTGGGATAAATTCTTCCATAAAGCAAAATAAACATATGCAGATTTCTCTTTATTTTATATATCTGTTATCTGGTTATACTCCTTATAAGGCTTTGTAAAAGTTATTTGAAATTATAATTGCAACTGATAGAAATTCTGTCTCATAAAACAATGTAGCAGAGAATTCAGCCATGCACACTTCACATATTTTTTAATCAGATGTCTTGTGCTATATTGCTTCAAAAGTTAGAATCACCAGCTAGAGAATAGAAAGGGACAAACAGGGTAATGCTTTTAGTAATTTTGTACAAATAACAATACAACTATTATAACTATAAATAATTAATATATATTAGAAAATTGCTTAGAATTGCAATTCTATTAATTAGTTTAAGTTTTAGATTTGGTTTTAACAAATAGCTTTTTTATCAGTTACAATCATATCTGTATATCCAGTCTATGTTTTCCTATGTGCTATTTATTTGTAATACTATATTACGTGAAACTCATACACTTGCATTTGCATTTATCATCATTATTTTAAGAGCCAGAACGCACAATATTTTTCACTATTATGCTAACATTCATTATGTTAGTGTGTAGGTAAGTAGAAAGCTTATAATCTTCATTGAATACAAAAAGAAAGCATAATAATGTGCTTCAATAGCCTCAAAGCACAAAATGTCCTTTATTCATAAAGGCAGACAAATCAAAATGAAATGGCCCTAGAATTAAATGTCAAAGTGGTGGAAAGGGAATATTTTGCAAAATATTTTCTGAATCTGTTATTGCTTTTTCGTGTTCTGTGTATTGGGGATTTCTTGTAAGTCACTTTTTATTAGAATATCAATGAAAGCTAGGCTTATCAATGCTGCAAAAATTGCAAAACTGCTTTAAATTAACAAAATACTGAAATGTCAAATGCATCGGTGTAAATGGGCAGTTTTCCACAGGTTTTTTTCTCTTGAAAAATGCATTGAAGTAAATGGGCTTTTATTATTTCTCACATTTTTACTGGCAAAACTGCATGGTGAAATCCATTAATTAACCTAAAATCATTATCAGCAAAAACATTTTTATTGATAATAACCATTCTTTGCCAATAATTTAAGGGGAAAATTTACTATGTTCAAAAAGTAAATTCAAATTTTCTATTTTTTTTTCAAAACTCACAATGTCGAATTTAAAACAACCAACATGAATTTGAATGTGAGATTTGTCACACCTCAACCCTGGAAACAGTTCTAATTCGATACCTCACCACCTAAAACCTGCCAAATTCATGTAGCCGTAAATGGCAGAGGTCCATTGAACCATTTTAAGATGTTTTTGTATGTGAAAATTTTAATTTACCATTTGAACCTGCTCTTCATGTCCTATTAATTATTATCAAATACATTAAAATGGATGCAATTGCTTCTTGATTCAAGTTTGGTGCAAGTTGTATCTAGCATTTCAGGGTAGGGGTTTGCATGACTTTCAGAGAACGTGCTCAAAACCTGGTTTGCACTTGGATCCAAGATGGCGACACCCTTGCTTGCACACAGACAGAATTGTGTTTAGGAGCCAACACTTTAAATAAATGGATGAAAAAGACCAAATATAGGTTTTTCTTCTAAACTTCCTTAATGGTTTTCCTGCCTTGATCCATTGGTTTCTGACATCCTGCTTGACATCCTGATCTTGTTGTCTGGCTACAACAACAAACTCTCAACCACAAATTGGATTTTTCTGCATACAGCTTCTTCCTTGGTCCAGACTCTAACCTAGTAGAGCAGCTATACCCTGACATGTTTTACTCTCTGGAGGTGATAACATTCAGCACACATTTAAAGGAACACCACAGTACAGTATATGTGTTTTTAAAGGAGTGTTTATTGTTGCCCTGCACTGTTAAAATTATAGTAAAGTCTTTGAAGCCAACACACCAGTTTACCAGTGTAAACTCCTTTAAAACACTTTAATTTTTTGGTATTACTGTTCCTTTTAATCCTGACTCCATAAAGGATTTGGCCAATTGTTTTCCACAATTTTTACTGATCAGTAAATAAAATAAAACATTAAGTAATTTACATATTGTGGTTAAACACTGATACCACTTGTAAGCATTTAACCTCACCCACCACGCTCTGTAAGGTCCGTTTTATAATAATATTAATCCGGTCTTTTAACCAGAAAATAAATATCTTTGGACTGTGGAAGGAAATTGGTGTACCTGGAGCTGTGGTGTTCATTTAGACACAGAATATTTGTGGAATACCTTCAGGTTAACTTTTAGTATGTTATAGAATGACCAATTCTAAGCAACCTTTCAATCGGTCTTCATTATTTATTTTTTATAGTTTATGAATTATTTGTCTTCTTCTCCTTACTCTTTCTAGCTTTCAAAAGGGGGTCACTAACACCCTCAAAAAACAAATCCTCTCTAAAGCTGCACATTTATTGTTATTGCTACTTTTTATTATTCATCTTTATTTCCTGACCCTATCCTATTAATATTACATATTCTCATTCAAATCAATGCATGGTTGCTAGGGTAAATTGGACCTTAGCAACCAGATTGCCGACACTGCAAACTGGAAAGCTGCTAGATAAGAAGCTAAATAACTAAAAAACCACAAATAATAAGAAATTAAAACCAGTTACAAATTGTCTCAGAATACCACTCTCTACATCATACTTAAAGTCAACTCAAAGGTGAACAACCCCTTTAACTTAAAAAATTAAAAAGGTATATATTGTATATAAAAACTTGTGTAAAAAAAGTTGGTTTTAAGAAATGTTTACATTTTTCTTTTTTTGCTTTTATTAACACTTGGAATGTGTTTCAAAATATTTTATATTTTAAGAAAGTCTGCCATTTAGACAGATGCTATTTACAATATGTATGGTAATGACACAAGTCTTAGCAAAAACAGGAATTTACTCTAAAGAATTATCTCATTTCTGTTGCAGGGGAAAATAAAAAAGCAAATCGACTTTATCTCTGGAAAACATTAAATGTCACTTTTGCCAAATGTACACTCTCCTTTCATAATGTATGAGCAAATGCAATGACTGTTTCTGTTCCCCTGGGTACTGCCTAACATTTTGAATCATCATGATGATCATCAGGGGACTACTTAATGACACCTAGTCCTGGAATTTAGATTATACAGCTCCACAAGAAAAGTAGCAGAGTGTTATTTTTTTCCTCAAAACCAAATGATTTGCTTTGTAATGCTAGAGCTTTTATAGTAATCAGGCCTTACCGAAAACATTATTTTAAAAAGGCATAACCGTTTACTACTTGCCCTTTTTTCAGTGCTCCAAGAGATGCTGTTTTTTATTTACTTTGGATACATTAGTTTAAAATTGGTGATGTCTTTACAAACAAATGTTCCCCTTGTGATCAAAACAATCCACACACTAATTGAAAAATTATACATTTGAAATAGTGGAAGATGTTCAAATCCATGGCACTCTCTTCTAAGGGCAGGAAAAAGCCATGAAGTAAAAGTACATTACTGAATATTGCAGTATTAGGCGTATGATCACAAGAGATCATTTTGACGTATCATGCTATTTAATGCATTTTTAGAGTCAACTTTGGTGAATTCTCTAGCTCTCTGTTCACTTAAATTGGACTTTTAGGAGCAATTATCTTTTTTCACTCTCTGATATGAAAATGTGCCATGCCAATTTGCTCAAACGCAAGTGTATCATATTTAGACATATTAACTTTGCATTAATAAACATTTGCTAGCCATATTAATGGCCCTTTGAAAATACACCAAGCATGGGTTTTAAAAATCAGGAATGTAACTGTGCCTGTACTGTACTTCTGAAGTAAAGAGCAATGCATTTTTTGACATAAAGCCTTCTGGCATATATGCAGCTGGGCCAAGTCAGCAATTGGCTTCAATTGCACATGCACAAATCGGTGTTGAGACCCGAAGACTATAAGAGCTTGAAGATGGTGACTGGGAAAATGTTAATAAGAGCTTGTCATGAGCCCCCAGGGCCACACACTGACATTGTTGCACTGAAAATGGTGTGAAAATTCTGAATTAAAAGAACGCCAAGATGTGGGTTCAAAAATGGGTCACACTTCTTCACATTCCTGGGTGATTGATAATTGTTAAATTACTGATTCTTGATTTTTGACCCTCTGCCTTGTACCTGACCACAACCGATTGCTCCTTGCCCTTGAACCCTCTTCCTGAATCTTAACCACAATCCTTTCTTAACCCTTTGGCTATCACAAATTGGAATTTACACCTAGTGATTCCTGCTTGGTCTGGACTTCCCTGCTAATTGGGCCATGAAGCCCTGACAGAGCTACAGGACATTATATACTCAGACAGGAGTTATATACTTTAGATCAATATGTATTTAAAACTGCTTTAAGAACATTCCATTATTAGTACTATTGAATTAAATAATGTTTCTTTAAACATTTAAATTTCTCAATAAGGTTTAAAGAATGGGACAAGATTACACAGGATAAGACTTTCTTTTGCCCCACCAATAGATTTTAGTTTTCAGCTATAACTTTTAAGAGGCTGAACAACATTGCACCTACTGTAAATCAGCTATGAATAGAGCAACTAAGGACAAAAACCTTCTGCTGAACTTTGTTATGTGAAGAAAAACAAAGTTTTTTTTCTTATTTACAAATTATTCAAAAGTAATTTGTATTCTGAAAGTATTAGGATATGTACTTAACTGCAATTTTCTATCAGCCACACATATCAAACTGTACTAAATAAGTTTCATCGCTTCCTATAATGTATATTTGAACAGATCTTGGAAATGCAGTTATTAGAGTCACTCAAAATCTGTTTACCATGATTACATAAACTGCAAAAATCCTCTGCAAAAATCCTCATCGATGCCATTTCTGTGACAAGTATATCAGAAAAACATAGCAGTGCTTGTGATTATCCTGCTTGAAAAAAATAAACCTTAAAAATAATAAATTACACAAATGCAGTCTTTATTTTAACTTTGAAAAAAGAAAGGTTACTGTAACTTTTTATAGAAATATTTTCTTTGCTGCTAAAACAGACTTTATCCTCTCTTCTTCTGGGAAGGCACACCACTAGATTTTGGAACATGGTTGGTTGGATTAACGTCCATTCATTTGTAAGGGGAACTGATGATAGGGATCATGCCTGGCTCACATCAGTATTCCAATTCATCACACATGTGTTTCAGATATACTAAATAAGTACTTAACAAAGAGGTAGGGCAGAAATGCTCTGTGTCATTTACAAACACAGGAGGAGCAAATGAAAGAGAACAGCCCATTGTACTCATTTAACAGTTCTAGCTCCCCCTTTTCCCCCTGAGTTGTTGTTTTCTTCATGGAATGCCAGATTGAAATCCAGTAGGTTAAGGTGTGGGAGGGGAGGATATCTACATGCATTCCATCTCTTGCCTTTTAGAATTGGGCGTGGCCTAACATAGGTCACACCAGGCACAATCCACAAGTCTCTGTGCTCAAAAATGCAGAGGGCTGTTGCTATTTCCACAATGCCCCACACAGTGTGAAAAGTTCAAGAAAAGCTGACTTTTTTCTACTTTGTACATTGCATGGGGCATTGTGAATGCACTATATTATGTTTTGGGCAGGCCCGGACTGGCAATCTGTGGGTTAGGGCAAATGCCAGATGGGCTGCTATTAGGTGCCATAGAAAGTCAGTATTTAGTGGGCTGGTGGGGACTGTTTGGGCCTCTATGTGGGCTGATTGGGCCTCTGTGTACCTGAAATGCCAGGGCCTATTTTGATTCTCAGTCCAGTCCTGGTTTTGGGGTTCTGTGCCAGCTCAAAGGAAAAATAGCCCTTCAGCAGTTAGGATTTATGCCTCTGATCTGATAACTCTGTAATTCCCGACCTTCTTTTCTGCTGATTTAAAGTACATGGTCTATGCTGCTTTCACTAAGCTCTAAGAGAATGGCTCACAGTATACAATGTGTATAGAATACAAATGTCACAATACCACTGGGCTTTGCTAAAGCTTTTGATACAGTGTTAATGGCTAAATTAAGGAATACTGAGTTGGTACATAGAATTTGTACTCGGATAGAGAACTGACTGAATGATAGATTACAGAGAGTGGTGTTCAATGGCACATTTTCTAAATGGACCAGTGTTGTCAGTAGACAACAGTACCACTGGGCTCCATACTTGGTCCTTTGCTTTTCAACTTGTTTATTAATGAACTGGAGGTGGGCATTGAAAGTACAGTTTCTATTTTTGCTGATGCATAATTGTGCAGAACTATATGTTCCATGCAGGATGCTGCCACTTTGCTTAGTTTTCCAATATAATCAAATCACTCTGCAAACTGGAAAATGAGGTTCAGTGTTGATAAATGCAAGGTTATGCACTTCGGCAGAAATAATATAAATACAAGTTATACACTTTATGGAAGTGTGTTTGCTTAACTGAGAAGGATCTAGGGATGTTTGTAGATAACAAGTTGCCTAATTCTGGGCAGTGTCATGTGACTACTAAATCAAATAACGTTTTTGCCTTGCATGAAAAAGGGCATTAACTCATCTGGAGTATGCAGTGCAGTTTGGGGCTCCGTTCCTTAAGAAGGATATCAATGAGCTAGAGAAAATGCAGAGACATGCAACTAAAATGATTAAGGGGATGGAAGATTTCATTTATGATGATAGATTTTCAAAGTTGGGGTTGTTTTCTCTGGAGAAAAAATGCTGGCAAGGGGACATGTTATTGTAGAAGGCATTATAGATCACTAGTGGGAGATCTATTTTTCCAGAAAATGGATCATTGGACCAGAGGATACCACTTTACACTAGAGGAAAATAACTTTTATTTGCAGCAACATCTTCTTCACAGTGAGGTTGTTGAACTCCCTGTTGTGAGGGCTGATTCTGTTAACACCTTTAAGAGGGGCTTGGATGATTTTTTTGGAAAAGCATAACATCCAAGGCTATAGTGACAGTAAACTCTCCAAGTAATATAGACATTGGTATATACTGTATATTTTCATTGAGTGTGTGTAGGCATGTGCACTGGTTTTCATTGGAGGGTTTCAACTTGATGGGTTTTGGTCTTTTTTCAACCCAACTTAACTATATAATTAACCATGCAACTATGTAATACATGGCTAATTGGTGATTAATTCAGATGTTTAAACCATGGCAGCTCTAGAACTCTAAAAACAGCGCAATTGATATCAGAGTCTAATCTTATAGCATTAGCTTATATGAGGCAAACTTCATTGTTAGCCTGATTATTCATGACGATCCCTAAGTTACGCTTCTTAACAGCTGTCCAAGCACATTGACCATGTACGTGTCCCTGGGTAATTACTGTTATTAAGATGTCAAACCTTTATGCTCTCAAGGCTCTGTTAAGCCTTTTCACTTCTATCCAGGCAGCATGGACGTTACAGTGACTGTCTTGTCAATGGTGGGTGTGAGTAAAATAGCTGATTTAATTGAATAGTACAGGTTTCTGCAAAGTTTTGGCCATAGGGTGCACCTATCATCATGAAAGCCTGTTAGTAAGTGTCTGACTGATGTTTCATGAAAGAAAACACTTAATTTGTCAATTAGAATATGAAATAAGACTTCCATTATACATTTGGCAGTATGGCATATTTTGAATATCCTATATGTTATATCCAAATATAAAGTAATATATGATGGCTGGTGCAGAGCTGGTGTCACATTTAATTACCATTAACATTCCAGCATTTGATATAATGCCCATGAAACTGCATTCCTACAGTGAGAGCCTCTCTTAGAGTGTCCCATGCTCTTCTTGGAATTGCAACTCACCAGGCTATTGTGTGAAGGTAAAAATATGTTTACTAATAACTCATAACTACCCCACTTAGTAAACAGTATTATACAATATTTCTACAGTGTATTTCTTCAATTGTTTTGGCTATATCACATATTTTCAGTGAGTTCATATGCAGTTGTTCAAATGCAGTTAAGAAATAAAAGTCCCCAGGCAGGTAATTTGTGTTAATGTATGAATCCTTCTGTATATGATTCACAGAATAGCCTATTATGCAGGAAGTTAGGAAACAAATTAGCTCTACATTCTGCAGTCAAGAAGTATTAAAAATCATTGATGAAAGATCTGCCAAGAGGTATTTCCACCTTACAGGCTGCTTTAACATATTATTTCTTTGATGTACTGCTTTATCTTGAATAACTTAAAGGAACTGTTCAGTGTGAAAATTAAATAAATAAGTTGTGCCCCATTTTATTTTTCAAAATTGTTAGCCAATTAGAATGTCTAACGTAATAGCCAGAACACTACTACCACTTTTGCAGCTTGTATTACCAGTCAATTAACAATGATTTACTTGAAGGGGGGTATGGGACATTCAAATTAAACTGAACTTGTTTATAAACACTGGGCAAATTTGCACATGGGCAGTAACCCATTGAAATAAATAATTGTTCAGCCAACTGCAGGTCAAGCAGTGTCAGCAATCATCTGATGGGCTATAACCCATGGCAACCAATGATTAAATTTACCCATTGTTTATAAACTTATTGGTTAATGACCGATACAGGTTAGAGCTGTGAAGGAGGAAGTTGCTATTTTGTTAGACATTCTTTCACTCCAGCCTTTAAAGATTACATATTTGGCTAGCTAATAGTGATGGGCGAATCTGTGGCGTTTCGCTTCACCAAAAAGTACCAGCTATAGTTTATCTATTACTAATAGTTTGCTAACACAGGCACAACTAATAATAAATCTTAATACATATTATCTGGGTGCTTTGTAGCCCACATTAAAATTAATAAACCATATATTTATGTGTAAATGTAAGGAATGAGAAATACTAGGTTTCCCAGTGAACTGGGCTACTAATTTAAAGCTAAGGTGGGTTTTAAAACTACAAACTAGCCAAGGTACGGATTTGGCCGATTTTTTTTGGGCCTTTTACTGGTTTTTACTTTGGAAACCAAATTTTTTTCTTGCCCTAATATGCCAGCCTGCATCTCCCAGTGCATGTTGGGTAATGTAGTTTTTGCTTAAAAATTTGCCGACTACAATACCCAGCATGCAATGGGATTGACTTTTGTAGAAGTTGGGACTCGGGAGTTACCAGATTTTTGGCTCTGTACCCCAGTCTCCCTAAAATACGCTGGCAATGACCACCAAAATGTGTAGAGGTTGGCCTTTTTTATCAATATTTATTGAAATTGTATTTGAATTAGGGCCTCATATAGTTACGCCCTGCTGAAGGGGGCAAATCTTTTCACAAATCAATGAAAATTTAAAAAAAGGAGTATTTTCATATCTATTCATTCATTTTTAAGATTATTTTTACTGCAAAGATTGGGCTATTTTTAACTTTTGCTAGTTTTTCGCTGATTTTGTAGCTGACTTTGGCTGGTTTTGAAAAGTAGACCTGGAAACCCTGCTTTTGGCAGACCTGGACTGGCAATCTGTAGGTTCTGGCAAGTGCCATAGAAAGCCACTATTTAGTGGGTGAATGCAAGGGCCTATTTTGACTCGCTAACCAGATATGGCTTTGGGGCTACTTACTTTGAAGCTTTGTACATTGTGATATATGAATATATGGCATGTTTTGCTTTGGAGTCTATGGGAAGAGCAACTCACACTTACAGTATGTTTCACTCAGTAACTGCTACACACACATGCCCTCCCTGTATACATTGTTGTTGAGCACTCCTATCATTTCAAAAGAAAACAAGTGCTCACATTTTGCCAGTTTCTTAAAAACATTACCTCTAGTCACTTAGTTATGGTATCTACTACTACGCTCAGTCTATATTGCTGTTGAACCAAAAAGTACCAGCTATAGTTAATATATTACTAATAGCTTACTAACACAGGCTCAACTAGTAATAATTCACCTGAACACATAATATCTGGCTTCTGTGTATCCCACATTAAAATCAATAAACCATATATTTATGTCAATGAACCATATATTTATGTCTGAATGTAAGTAGTCATAATAGTGTTCTAATTGTTATAACTTCAAGTACCATATGAGTAGTTGTTAAATGAAAAATAAATTCCAAGTATACAGATTTGAGGAAAAGTATAAATTAAGTAAAGGCACAATGGTGCTGCTGTAAAAAAAATTAAATTAAGCACAACGATGCTGCATAAAAATAAGTACAATTATATTGCAGGAAGGGGAGGAGGAGGGTTCTCCCTCCAGCTGTGCATGAGGTCCTTCAACTGCTGAACCTACCTGGTCAATAAGGCTACCTGCTGTACCAGACCAGGTATCAGGTC
>CM044434.1:10989806-11004093 GCA_024363595.1 Xenopus borealis | reverse complement strand
TATTTATACATAGCATTACACTTTGCAATACACTGCAACCTGGATTAAAGCAAAGCTGCCATGTTCTAAATTTCATCAGGTGCCAGCCAAGACAACTATTCTCTTTGACCTACCCCCAAAGCTCCCCATTAATAAGACACCAACTTAACACCAGCAAATACCAGTGGGAGTGAAGGTTCAGGGAATTCATTTTAGATCATGAATTTGGTGATGGGTAAAGTTTTTATGTACTGGCACATGGTTTTGGCGTACATAATGTGTCTGAATCCTTTTAATTGCATTCTTTTTTTGCATATATCACTGCGTGGGATGTGATCTCTTAAAGGGAGAAAACATAATTTTTATCAAAATGCATGAGTTAATAGTGCTGCTCCAGCAGAACTCTGCACTGAAATCTGTTTTTCAAAATTGTAAAATTATTTTTTTTAATATTTAATTTTGAAATCTGAAATGGGGCTAGATATATTTTTTGTTTTCCAGCTACCCCAGCCATGTGACTTGTGCTCTTCAGTCACTCTTTCCTGCTGTACTGCAAGTTTGAGTGATATCACCCCACTTCCTTGCCGCAGTCGAATTACTTGCCCTTTTAATTTTTATTCGACTGCCTAGTTCGCCAGATTAAATCTACCAAATTGGTTTTAACTATTATTGATCAATTAAAAAAATGTTTTTTTTATCATTCAATCGAATATTTACTATTCGATCGATCAAATTGCGGTAACATCCTTCGAATTGGATAGTCAAATTAGAAGGATTTTAACTCCCTTAAAATTCAATGGTCGAATTTGAGGGCTTTTTAACCCTCAAATTCGACCCTTAGTAAATCTGCCCCTATGTGTAAGAGCTTATCCATACATGGCTGCCCATATTTTAATTTGAAATATTATCTCTGCCCTACACAAGTATATAACAGTAGCTTAGAAAAGCTATGAGTTCCTCATATTGTCGACAAGCAAGGAATCTCTTCCACAATTTGGTTTCATACAGATACAGTATGTGATTTCTACTTTGCTCTGTAGTGAATACTGTTGCTCACTGTACTGGCTAGAGATACAATGTGCCTAAAGTCACATTCTTCTCCTCAATCACAGAACTCTTACATTTTGCCTCTATTAATATACTGAAAGAACTTTTGTTGTTTCTCCAGTTTAATACTTTAAATTTGATTTACTGTAATTATTGTAATTTATAAATTAAATTTGATTTAATTTTTCTATTCCCATGTTTTCCCTGATAAACATTATTCGATTAAAGCTAAAGAACAAAGGAAAAGCCAAAGCACAGTTGAAACTTCAAAATGTTAAAATAATTTATATAAATACACAAGTTCTTTCTACCCTAAATCTGTAACAACTGCATTGCAAAAGGCATTGTATATACTTTGCTTTATGCCTATTACTTTCTATTAAACTTACTTATTACTGCACCTTTAGTAATATTTATTTTTGGGGTTAATGATTGTTTGATTTTTAATTTACAATAGTAATTATATATTTTGGGGTTAATGATTGTTTGATTTTTAATTTACAATACTGATTTTAAGGAAAGCATCCAGCCAAAATGCTGTAAATACAGATTCTGCTGGGTTTCTTCTACTGGAGTTCAAAACTATAAAATTAATTTGCAGTTAAAATATAAAACTGCACTAAGGGGGTAACAACTGTCTATACAGAAAGCTCAAAGATCATGTTACATTCATGATGAGTTGTTGACTGCAGGAATAATCTATAGTGAGCTACTAATACTAAATTTAATTCCTACTGAACATGTTATACTTAGGGGCAGATTTATAATTAGTCAGCCTTCAGGTTTCTATTAAATAAAATATTATTTTTACAAATAAACATACATATATACACAAATTCCTAACCATGCTAAAACACAATTGGAGGCCTATTTATCAAGGGTGGAATTTCAAATTCATGGGAGTTTTTTAAAACTCATAAGCCCCCATAAACTCAAAATTTCGACCAATCGAAATTTATTATGAAAATCTAATTTTCTAAACTTGGGTGAATAGGATTGATCCGAAAAACTTGAATCAAATTTGAACAATTCCCTTGTCGAATTTGACAGTTTTGTCCTTAACAAAAGCTTGAAAACTCAAATTTTCAATTTGACCCTTGATAAATCTGCCCCAGTGTTTTTGCTTTCTTTATGCAATAGCTCCCATTGAAATCCATACACAATAAGGGGCAGATTTACTAAGGGTCGCATTTTGAATGAAAAATAATTCAAAATTCAACCATCTAATTTTGGGTTTTAGGTTTGTTTTTGATCAAATTTGAATTGGTTGATCGCACAGCTCAAATTGAACGATTCGAACAATTTTTAAAAAAATTAGATTTCTCAAAACTTAGAAACAAGCTCTGTTAAGGCTATGGGAGGTCCCCATAGGCTAAAATGGCAATTCGGCAGGTGTAAGGTGGCTAATGGTCAAATTTTTTCAATTCAATTTTGGCCTATTGAATAGTCGAAGTAGCCAAAAAAACCTTTGAAACTCAAATTTTTTTAATTTGAATTTAATTAGAATTTTCACTCTGACCCTTAGTAAATGTGCCCCTTATTTATTTCAGAGGCATGTATTGTTAATGTGTTCTTTTCTCATATCAACAAGTCATTGTGATATATTTATCAAAGAGTGAAGTTTGAGGTCGCCACAGTCCTCTAGAGTGAAATTCCGCCACTCTCCATTCATTTCTATGGAATTTTGAAAAGAATATTTATCAAAGGATGAACTTTCCCTTACATCTATTCATAAATACTCTTTTATGAGTGAATTGAGAGTGGAGGATTTTCACTCTAGAGGACTGTGGTGACCTCTGACTTCACTCTTTGATAAATATACCCCAGAGACTTTTGGCCATTCGTAAAGAACAAGTATACCCCCCTGTCTTTTGTTTCAAGACCTGTTGGTACACCCCTGGTTTTACAGATTATTCAGCATTTTCTTTCTTATATTATGAAATCAAATTTAAGTACGGGTATAGGATCCATTACATGGAAACCCGTTATCCAGAAAGTTCTGAATTACAGTAAGGCAGTTCCCATTGACTCCTTTATAATCAAATAATCTAAATTTTAAAAAATGATTTCATTTTTAAAAAAGTACTATATTGTACTTGATACCAGCTAAGATATAATGAATCTTTATTGGAGGTAAAACCAGCCTATTGGGTTTATTTAGGGGCAGATTTACAAAATTTGTGTGAAGAATTCGAAGTTAGATCGAATTTGCATAAAATTCAAATCTTCAAATATGGAAATTAGGCAAATTCGACCATCGAATATTCAAATTATTTTAATATTTGAATAAAATTTTATTCGAATATTCGACTATTCGATGGTCGAAGTACTTCCCCTATTCAACCACCTAGTTCACCAGATCCAAGTTGCTGAATTGGGGACCATTATTTTTGATTGAATAAAAAAAATTTGATCGACCGAAAAAATCGTTAGAAACTATAGTTTTAAACGATTAATGGATTGATCACATTTTTTCTATTCGAATGTTCGATCGATTGAATTGTGGTAAAATCCTTCAAATTCGATATTCAAATTGAAGGATTTTACTTCACATGGTCGAATTTCAAAATTTTTTTAATTTGAAATTTGACCAATACCCCTTAATGTTTACATGATTTTCTAGTAGTCTTAAGGTGTGACTATTTAAATTATGGAAAGACCCATTATCTGGAAAGCCCCAGGTCCTGTGCATTCTGGATAATAGGTCCCATACCTGTACTAAGGTATTTAAATACCAGAAGATAAGCCCTATGATGTTGTGGTATATTGATAGACAGTAGACCCAATGTATAGAGGAGTTAGGCATGTATATAGTATGTGTGTGTTACATACTGTATATGTTTCTATAATATTATTGCTGAAAAATATGCTTAGAATAGGTTTACTTCTCAGTACACTATGAATGGAATTATGCCAGATTCCAATTTTTATTATATCTTTAATTGAACCTTTTCATATTGTTTTTTTTTTAGAAAATTGATTAGATTTTGTATTCAAAAATAATCTTATAGCTCTAATTTTCACCAGGCATTGTTACTATATAATTGCAACAATTATCATTTTTAATATTCCGAGTTATTCTCATTTCACTTATTCACTGAATTCAGCAAATGTGCTTTTATGAACTTATTGTATTTGGGGAGTTTTAATATTTTAGCCTTAGCAAAGAAAAAATAATACTGTACTAGCAATTTGAAAAGCTTCCTCTGGTCCTGTCAGTTTTGGGTCTGTGTTGGTCATAAATCTTCAAAATACCGAATGTAATTGGTAACCGCATGCAGAACTTTTAAAGATAATTTTATACTCACATATAGAACAGCAGTTGATAGATTCTTAATGGAATACAAAATCTGCATAATATTTTCCAATTTCAGCAAGATTTTATTTTGAACATCAGTATGTTTGGGCATAAACATAAGTTTATAGATTCTAAATGATGTATGCAATAAAAATTTTGTTTAAATTAAGCAGAAATTAATTCCAGATACAAAGGCAATAAATCAGTAGAAGACAAAACAAATCCGAGGCATAGTAAAATAGCATGGATTTTTCCATGAATAAAAAAGTCAGTACTTGCACTTAAAAGTTCATAAATGGAGGTCAGGTGGACCTTGCACTTGGCAGTAAGAACATCTTGACTAACCTTAGAATGTTCTGAGTGAGAGAAAATGTAGCATCTGAATCCATGTACAGGTTAAAAAAAATCTTAAAGATATTTCAAGAAAATAACCAAAAGAATCAAATATATGGGTTACTTTCTGGTAGTCCTTAACAAGTAGCATAGAGTAGATTTAAGATTGTTCTGTATATGCTTGTTTATTTTGTGAAAAATAGTTTTATATAAAGAAATTACACAAAGAAGGTTTTGGAGTACTGTAGGATAACACAGCAAAAAATTTGCGAAACACCGTCGCATTACATTTTGGATGTGCAAGTCCGTTTTTGGATGCCGGTACCCATTTGGATGCGGGTACCGGCATAGAAAAAACGGATGCTGGCATCCAAAAACAAACGTGTGCATCCAAATCAAGAAACAGCAATTTTTCGCCAGGGCAAAATTTTGCCGGAGTTTTGCTAATTTATTCGCCTTCAGCAAATAGCTGGAATTCGATGCAAATTTGCCACAGGCGAATAAATTTGCCCATCACTACCTATAACCCTGAAAAAAGGAAGATGCCTTAGAAGTTTTTCCACTCAAAAATATAATGTAAGTAACTGAAGATGAAATTCTATGCACTACATTGCACTTTGCCTGGTCTGAGCTGGCGAAGGCAAGTCTGGCGAAAGAGGTAACGCTTAGTAAAATCTTCATTCTATTGAATTGAGTGATGTCCATTCGCCAGAGCGACAAGTTCGCCTGGCATTAGAGTGTGAATCACCACTAACCTCTATCTCCTTCGCTAGCTAAGTGATGCCTCGTCCATTAGTAAATCGGCAAAGTGACTGAGAGCAGTAACACTGGTGAATTGTCATTTTGCCCTTTAGTAAATCTAGAAAACTGCTCCTTACACTTCATTGGACTTTATTGAAGGATAATTTGCCCCAAATTTCGAGGTGATGGAGTTTTTTTTTTTTTAAACTCCCATCAACTCAAAATTTGATTAAAAAAAGAACCACCAAAATGTGAGTGAATAGGCTGTGTTCGATCGTTTGAATTGAATTTGGAGCGTATTTAATAGAATTTGATTCAAAGTATTTTAAAAACTTAGATTTTTCAAAGTCCACCAAATAGCTCCAAATGGTTTCTAGGAGGTCTCCCATAGACTAAAACAGAAAATTGGCAGGTTGTAGATGGCGAATAGTAGACAGTACATGTTAAATTTCTATATTCAAATTTTCTAATTTTTTTCAAATTCAAATTGAATTTGGACTACTCCCTAGTCGAAGTACACTAAAATTAGCTCGAAATTCGAAAAATTGATCCTTGATAAACCCTAAATTTGTGTGAAGGATTCGAATGTTCACAGGAATAGTCGAGAATAGTCTCAATTTGATTGTGCAACTTTTCGAATATGATCGTGCGACTATTTGAATATGCAAATTAAGTATTTCGACCATCGAATATAGAATATTTGGGCGCATTGAATAGATCGAATAGATCAAATTTTAAGGTTTAAGCACTATTACCCTTTACATTCTTTTAACCCTAATGTACAAATACAGCAAATAACTTTTGGTAGTCAGCAAATGTAATGTGCTGCAGCAGTGTGTATATGTGTGTATAGTATGTATATATTGTAGGTTAGAATATGCATTTACCTTTATGGACAGTCTAAGATGCATGTAATCTCACACATTGTTGAATAGCATGACATTTTTGCAATTGCATTGTAAATACCTCAATTGTCGGGGTGGGTGGCATACTAATTATTTTTGGACAACAATATAATATAACAGCTGGGGTTTTAAAAAATCAAAGCCAAGAAAGTATAAATAAAATGATCTGCATTTCTTTTCATGTCGCTGTACTCTATTTATAGAATAAGTAAACATTTAAAAAAAATTATTATGGTGATTTTTAAAGGAGAAGGAAAGGTAAAACATAGGTAAACCTGTATGACAAGTCTGTTATCTAATCACTTGCTGAGCGGAGTTAATCCCGTGTCCCTGGTGTGTAGCAGTAGTAAACTCGCTCTGATCAGACTGCAAGCGCAAGGCTCCAGTGACGTCACAAATTTTTTATCAAGCTTCCGCAAGGCTGCCCGAGGCAGCCTTGAGTCGCATTGGGTCAGATTAGCTATCATTGCACATGCTTTACGTGCGCAGCTTTGCTCCCTTGAGCGCAACATCATCTATGACACTCTTGGGGAGAGGGGAAGTGGTTTTTTGCACATGCGCTATAGCGAAGAAGAGGAAAAGGAAGCCTGTAATCCTTTCTCAAGATGGCGACTGCGTTTTACTGATCAATAGCTGGACATGATGCATGATGTTCTGCTTTAATATACACATAGGTAATCTAACACTATTGCGATTTAAGGCATCTGTACAAGAACTTTTGATATAGGTAGTGCATAACTTTTTCCTTTCCTTCTCCTTCAAGCATTTTGCCATAATTTTTTCACTTTCAGAGCTACTGTATTTACTAAGTTTGTATTTTATACTTATACAATAAACTTTGTAACAACAGTATCACCTGCTGGTTATTTCCTGCTGGCTAGGCTAGGAAAAAGTGTTCTGATGTTGCCATGCTCAGGAAAGATCAGAAGATTCAGATGGCCTATCCCATCTCCATCCTGAGCAATTTTACATTAACGTTTTTTAAAGGTTTACTTATCCTTTATCCTTATCCTGAAGATTTATAATACCTAGACAAATAAGTGAGCCGGTAATAGTTGTTGTATGATACTGCTAAATTGGTAAGTAGTAACTATTTTACAACATATCTATGTATAGTTTAATTTATATAGTAATACATATGCAAACAATGCTGTACAGCAGAACAATATTTTAACAAAAATAAGTAAAAAATGTAAAGTTTGGTGATACCTTTTATTGGCTAACTGAATAAGTAACAATTGCAAGCTTTCGGAGCACCAAGGCCCCTTCGTCAGGCAAAATTTTGCCTGACGAAGGGGCCTGTGTGCTCCGAAAGCTTGCAATTGTTACTTATTCAGTTAGCCAATAAAGGTATCACCAAACTTTACATTTTTTACATTTTTTTCGAATGGCTAACACGGTACTACATCTCAACACAACAAAAATAAGGGAATACCACAAATTTTTATAACTTTTTTCATCATATTTTGATATTGTTTTGATTTGGAATACAATGTGCAGTGTTCATAATGCATTTGTGAGTATAGAAATAAAACTATTGCTATTATTCTAAACACACCTGTAGTTGGCCAGCTTGATACAGATGCAGCTCACTCCCAAAGCTTTAGACCAGCAGCTAGTACCCAGTCATTGCTACCAGGGAAGCTACCTCCTTGTGAATAAGACCTCAAGTGTCCAGCAATAATCCTCATGCTAACACCTGGTTGGATGCAGTGTAACTGAATTCCCCAATACGGACTTAGTTGCTATCGTTTCTCTCTCAGAACAGGGCAGAAAGCAGCCACTTTTGAGCGACACATTTTAAATCCAGATGACGCTAATAATACCTCATAGTTGATCAGAGCCTTTTTTTCACAACCCTCTGTGCTGCTTCATAGAGAATTCTGGGGGGTGTACTTTCCATCTATGATTTTTCCAACCATTCTACAAGGCACTAAGAGAATCAGCAATCCCAACATCATCCAGCAGGGCATTCCACAACTTCACTGGCCTCATTGTGATGAACAACCTATGCTGCATATTAAAGTTATTTTCCTTTAATCTAAAGGGGTGGCCTTTAAAAAGTAATCATGTCCCTTTGCAAAGTTTTTTCCAGAAAGAACAAACCCAACATTGACAATCTACAGTACCTACATAATTTAAATTTTCCATCCCAGAAATCAGCTTACTTGCATATCTCTTGACTCTCTCCAGCTTATTAATATGCTTCTTAAGGACTAAAGTAAGAAATTGCACTAGGGGGTGTGGCTGACTGAGCTGTGGACAGGACATACTCTCAGGCGCTCCCTGGGTGACCTGCATAACTTACCCCTGTCCTCACTCTCTGGTTAACCCAGCACTTAAATAAGGAGCCCAGGCAGCCGCTGTCGATTTTCAGATCAGCATAATATGTGCTCCCTATGCCACGGACCCATTATGGCCTACTGCCGCATGTTAAGCCTGGGACTTGCCTAAGTGCCCAACCTGATGTGTCCCACACCGTATTGCTGCATTGATTTGGAGACACCTGCTGCAGCCCTCTAGGACTCTAGGGCACTGTTGGTCGGAAGTAGCTGCTGAGTCTGGGGAGGGTGAGTACTTTTAGTCCCCCACAAGAACAACACAACAACACAGCTCCCCTCCTGCTCTCCCTGGTTGTGGTAGTGAAGGAGAGAGACAATTGAGGCCATATCCATTGCAGCTATCTAATTGAACTCTCAACAGGCATGAACTGAGAAATATGGCTTCACCATAGCCTAGCTCTGTGCCAATGCATCCAATAACCCTGCAGATATCCCACATCCTGATCAATTCAATATCCTGAATCCTGTAGCAAAAACCTCCTCCTGTTCTCTCCTGCATCTCTGATAAACTCTGGTACTCCTATCACTTGGCTGTCATGTGGAGTCTCATGCCACAGACAGAGCTCGGCTACCCCTTCCACCACAGCCCAAAATGGCGCAGATATGGCAACTTCTCCCACTTCAGTGCACACTCCAGGGCCCAATAAATCTAATAAAAGTACTGCAGATTGGCAGAAAGTGGGATCAGAGGCTGCTAAAATGTTACAAACATATGCCACTGATCATGGAGATGACATGGAGGACCAAAGAATTCAGGTGGCAGCTTCCCATACACTTCCTCAGCTCCTTTCCCTCAGTGTTCATCTGAAGAAGATCACGCAACACATAAGGCTCACCCTGAAAAGCCTACTCTAGCAGAAATCATGCAGTTGATAGCTAATAATCACACAGTTACCATCAGCAAGTTTGATGACTAGTGATGGGCGAATCTACCCCGTTTCGCTTCGCCAAAAAATTTGCGAATTTCCAGTGAAATTTGCGAATTGGCGAAAAAATTTAGTTGCGTCGCATCAAAAACAACGCGCGACTCGTTTTTTTCAGCAAATTTTTGCCAGGTCGAATTTTTGCTGGCGTTTTGCAAATTTATTCGTCAACCGCGAATCGTGGGAATTTGCCGCGAATTCGCCCCTGGCGAATAAATTAGACTTAAAGTCGACTTAACTCTTCTTAAGAATGATGTGCAATACATTGGAGAATGCACAGCTGAAGCAGAGAGGCACATCAGTGTACTGGAAGATACCACCGCACCTTTACCGGAAAATATAGCATCCATGTCATGCAAGATTCAAGCCCTCAAATCCAAAACTTATGACCTCGAAAACGCAGGAACTGGTGGGCCTTCCAGAAAGAATTGAAAGTAATAACCCTGAACTATTTCTGGAAAAGTCGCTCTGTAACCAACTAGTCAACTAGGAAACAACTGTCAGAAGCCTGGAAAAAGCAGCAACTATTCCATGACAATGTGAGGTCCAGTTTTCTCTATGGAAACAATGTTCAAAGACAGATGCATTCAAATGAAGTTTTTAAAACGGGTATATGTCACTGCATACAGTATATCCTATCCTATCGGCACCCAAATGAGGTAGTGTGGACCAAGGAGGT
Source organism: Xenopus borealis (assembly GCA_024363595.1). Lineage (NCBI taxonomy): Eukaryota > Metazoa > Chordata > Amphibia > Anura > Pipidae > Xenopus > Xenopus borealis. The sequence continues at coordinate 10,993,846 of CM044434.1, read as the reverse complement.
AGCTTAGGGGTTAAAGTCCAGAACAATAGTACAGGCACGGATCAGGCAATACTCGTGGTCAAGATCCAAGCAAAGTTCAATAGGCAGGAAGCAATATACAAAAACGAAGTCCAGGCAGGGTCAATATACAATAATCAGGAAGTAAACTATCACCCAGGAATGTGGCAAACAAGTCCTATAATTGGGCGCCATCCTGGCATTCTGGGTGCCTTTAAATAATTGAATTTGGCACCAAAATGGCACAGGCGCATGATGTCAGCGTGTCGCGACCGTTGCGATGCAGTGGTGTAATTACGCCGGTGCCGCTACCCACGTGGCATTTTTTAGGTGAATTGAAATGGGACTAGGGCCAGACCAGACCCCATCCACCACGAGGCAAGCACACACATATATGAGGGTGACAGCCTGAGTCACCAAGTATGTTCCCCTCCCCTAATTTATGCGCATGCACACAAAGTGCAGGGATTTCAGACAGGACTAGCAGTAACACAACTCCCCTCTGTACGCAATTTTCTGGGTGAAATCAGTGATAATCTGACCGGAATCAGCAGTCCCTGAGCTGCCAGGGAACCCTGGCCCAATAGCACCCCCTGCTCCCCCAGTAATTACGCCACTGTGGACTGGGGTAGGCAGCAGTTAAAGATCTGTGCTGGCATCCCTCTAAACTTTACACCCTAGGCATGTGCACACTCTGCCTAACCCTAGTTCCAGCTCTGATCAGAACAGATTTGCCCATCACTATTAAAAATTGATATAATTGCAAGATTGCTTTGAAATATACATGAGGTTTTAATCAGTACATGTACTGGCAAAACTGCACTGCCACATTTTCAGTTTTTACAGAATGGCACAAATAAATGTTTTCACCATTTAGCACAGTAATTAAAGGGGTGATTCACCTTCAAATTAACTTTTAGTGTACTGTAGAATGGCCAATTCTAAGAAACTTTTCAATTGGTCTTCATTATTTATTTTTCAAAATTTTTTTATGATTTGCAATTTTCTTCTGTTTCTTTGCAGCTTTCAAATGAGGGTCACTGACTCCATCTAAAAACAAATGCCCTGTAAGGCTACAAATGCATTGTTATTGCCACTTTTTATTACTTATCATTCTATTCAGTCCCTCCTATTCATATTCCAGTCTCTTATTCAAATCAATGCAGGGTTGCTAGGGTAATTGTTACCCTAGAAACCAAATTGCTGACACTGCAAACTAGAGAGCTGCTGAATAAAAAGCTAAATAACTATAAAACCACAAACAATAAAAAATGAAAACCAATTGCAAATTGTCTCAGAATATCCCTCTCTACATTATACTAAAAGTTAACTCAAAGGTGAACAACCCCTTTAATAGGAGTTTTACTTTTTTATTATTTAATGGAGAAATTGGCTTGGGGTGTCAGTATTGAACTGCCATATCACAAGAATGTAATAAAATTGAAATCGAAAGTTATCAGGAGCCAAGTTTAAAACCTCATCAATGATGCCTATAACTGCATCAGCAAATTTAAAAAAATGAGTACACTGGGAGATATACTATTACTGATACCTAACACATTTCTTGCCTGTTGGGGCACTTACTCATGAGCTAATCGGCACGCTCCTGTACATATATTTTAAAGGGGTTGTGACCAATCAAAGGACACTTTCAACCATCACCATCAAAAGTAAAGCATGAAAAGACATTTTCAACAACCAGAACAAAAATATTTCTTAAAAGCACTAAACAGTCAAGATTTGTTAAGTGTTAATTCCACAAACACCTCTAATACAAAAATTTACCAAGTAAAAGTTGTCAATGTCTTATAAAATTCACTGGGATCTGTGCTGATCTTATTGGACTGATTAAGCCAATCCGGACCTAGATGTTTCTGGATTTTCAAGGTATTTGTATTTTTTAGAGCATCATTAAGCACTTTTTGTCATTTGTACTTTTTATATTTGGATATTTTAATGAATTAATTTAAGATTCAATCTTTAATAAATAAGCCTCCAAGTATGCTGTAAGGACTGCATATTTATTATGTCTGTAATTTTTACCTAAATGTTTTTTCTTTACTATTTTTATATCTTAAAGTGTTTCCAAAGTTTGCTCAGACCAGCATCTAACAGCTCAAAGCCCTTGAAAAATCATAAAGGCAAAAGAAATGTTCCAAGACACATTTGCCAGTGGCTTTTACATGACTTTGACAGGTTTTAGCTGGAGTATTTTTGGATTTGGATTTTTAGCAGTTTTGGAGGCTAGTAAATCTCAAATTTGACTTTTTCCTCAAAAAATTTGGATTTTCCCCTTAAAACTCCACCAAATGAATAGGCCCCTACATGTCAGAGTTTCAGTAAGTTACATGTAACATCTTAATTTAATCTTTATCTATACATCCCCATACTTTACACTAAATTTGTCATGTTAATACTGATTTGTACGCTAGGGATAGGTAGTTTGTGTGCAGGTTTTCATTAGCACAGAGAGGAAAGCTACAGAAAAAACAGCATCTGCTTACTTCAATTACTTTTACATGGAACTTGGGGAAATATTAAGCATATGGTACAATAACCTGTGATTTGGAATATTATGATGCATGTGTTTTATTAATCGTGCCAGATACGTGCAACATCAGTACAGTACAATGCCTTAGGGAACAGTGTACTAGAATATTCCTTAATTAAAATATTTAACACAACACATATATGCCACAGTAGTTAATACATTATTATTATCCCTTTGATCTAGTAAAGAGGGAAATTATGTTGGTCATATTGTTCAATAAATTTCATTGCTGTACACTTCATAGGATTACATAGGAAATGGTTGACATTTTCATGGCATTTTTGCTCTCCCCAAATCCATTAATTTTTACCTGAAGTAATGTTCTGTTCATTAATATCTTTGCAATTGATCATTCTTCATGCCCTTCAACTAATGAGCCATTTTCCTACAAATATATTCCCATCATTCCCCACCACTGATTATACTTCCATGTTATCGCAAAAACATTTTTGAACATTTTTATTAGAAGTTCTTGTTACAACTGCATTTTAATGTCATGTAGTGATTGATATTCAGAGACACTTTTCAAAAAGTCTTATTTTTTTATTATTTATTCATTTTTCTTTATGGTGTGCTGTTCAATCTACATTTTAAATGGCATTTGGCTTCAGGCATCAAAAACATGCAGCAACTAAAATTTCTATCTATTCTAAATTGTTTTTTGTAGCATTTAACTATTTTGGAAGCAGGTATTGTTGCTGGCCATGTGGAGCATTTTTTTAATTGGCCGTGTTAATCGGAGGTGGAAAGAGTGGGTCTGCATTCAGTGCAGCTGGATTTGGCAGTAAGTGAATGGAAGTAGTGGACTTCCTTGTCATGGATCATGGACAGAGGAAAGTATAGATAGACCTATCAAGGAGTTGACACTCAGGTAATAATTATAAGAAACAACAAACTTCCTTTCTAATGTAGTGATAAAGCAGCAAGAATTTTGGGCTATTCGATAGTCGAATTTCAAATTATTTAATCAATTCGACCTTTAGTAAATGTGACACTAAGTGTATATAAAATTAAATGAATAAAGTGCCTGTGCTTAAATTGTTAAATATTAAGTGAGTTCATAATTATATGAATTAAAAACAGTGCCAGCAATTTATGAGTTAAAGAGCTGAATTGGAAAATAGTATAAAGGTGGAGTTGTCCCAAAGATTACTAACTGCTGATATTTCTAGGCCCTGGGACACCACATGAGCAAGAAGACAGGGCACTGAGGACTGTGGTCTCATACTTGTCTATCTCATTGGGAGACATCTACCTTCCCTAAAAAACCACAAATCCCCAGTGCCTGCCTACCAGGCCCCCACTGGAAATCTCTGGGTTCTGGCAAATGCCAGAGGGGCTGCCATAAGATACCATAGAAAATCACTATACTCTGTACTTGCAATGCCAGGGACTATTTTGAATCCCAGTCCAGACCTGCTTCCTTCCCTGCACAAACAAAATGCTCTGTGCCATGACTGCTTGCAAGATTAACCTTTTAACCCCCAGAGCT
>CM044434.1:10937085-10949714 GCA_024363595.1 Xenopus borealis | reverse complement strand
ATAAAACACCATATTTCTGAAGCAAGGATACTATAAGGCAAATTCACTTGAGAGTGAAGGCTTCGCAGCCATCGCAACATTTCGCTCAGATTGCCTGTTTTATGTTTTTTGGTTTGTTTTTTGTAATTGCTTCATTGTTTTTTCCGATTAAAAAATGTTTTTATTGCCATTGCGAACAGAGTATTCACTAACAGTACTCTAACAGTACTGTGCAATACCTTATTTCTGTGATTATATTGCAACTTTGTTGATTTTGGTGCATTTTTAGCCATTTTATTGCAGTCTGTAAAACTATTTTGCCAAGCTAAAATATTCAGAATGTGAGTCTGATGGTTGATTACACTAGTGTGGAAAAAAGCATTGATTTTTGTGGTTTAATTGGATTTTAGTAATTTATTTGCATTTCACACTTTTCTGTCTTATTTTCTTTTGCCTTGTAAATTATATCTACTATATATCCATTTGGGTCTCTGTACACCACATAATTTGGTATATATACGTATATCATATTGGGCATCAAAGTGTTCAGTAGACTCCTGTCATTCATATTTAGGATGTTTTATGCTGATACATTACAAAATGTAAAATTCAAGCTTTGTGTCGATTTTCAGAAATTTGATAAAAACCGTTACATTCAGCATTGCTTTACAGTTTGGTAGTTTGCAGTAGAAAAACATATTTACCCTTATTGGATTTAACAGAATGTGTACTTTCTGAAAATGTATAGTTTTATAGGGTCTCTGTACTGTTAGGGGGTCTTATGTCATAATACACATACTGGATGCTTGTATAGCAGTGAAAATTAAATACACTATTGTCATTTGGGGATCGCTGTATGCCACCTAGTTTGGTAAATCTTTTCATATCAGGCATCTGATTAGTAGATCCCATGTTCATATTTAGGATGCTTTATGCTGGTAATGATATATGGACAATGCTGGAAAGTTGAAGATTTGAGGCAATTTTACGGTATTTAACTAGAACCAACAACATTGGGAAAGCCTTGTAGTTTGGAGCAGAAAGTCGTGAATGCCCGTTTTAGATTCAGTAGAATGTGTACTTTCTAAAAATATATAGTTTTTGGGAGTAAACCTATATTTCTCTGTTTTACCCCACAGAGTGATTAGCTTAAGTTACCCACAGAACTATTTGTATGCAATCATTTAATTTTGGGGCCTCTAAATGCCAGATACTTTGGTAAACCTATGCATACCGGGCACCAAACTGTTTGGAGGACCCCTGGCAATCATATTTAGGATGCTTTTACATGGAACATAATGATACATGTATGATATAATGCTGGAAAGTGGAAGCTTTGAGGCAATTTTCAGATATTACACCAAAACCAACAATTTTGGGAAAGCCTTGTGACTTAGTAGTTTGAAAGAGAAAGGCATGGGAACTCATTTTAAATTCAGTAGAATGTGTACTTTCCAAAAATATATCTCTGTGTTTTACCCCATGAAAAATGCAGTCAATGTGTTGATTATTCAGTGGCTGAAGTAAAGCCCTGGACAATTTGAATACACTACTTTCCTATTGGGGTCTCTAAATGCCAGATACAGATGAAGCCACTTTGGATTGTGCATTTGACACAGAATAACTTAACTCAGACATCCCATTTAACTCACTTATCACAGAATATTGTGTCACAGCATCCCATCCAATTAAAGAGTTCACAATTGAAAACAATGGTTGTCTAATTCTGGGCAGTTTCATTCTGTAGCTACTAAAGCAAATAAAGTTCTGTCTTGCATAAAAAAGGGCATAAACTCAAGGGATGAAAACATAATTATACCTCTTTATAGATCCCTAGTAAGGCCTCATCTGGAGTATGCAGTGCAGTTTTGGACTCCAGTCCTTAGGAGGGATGTAAATGAGCTGGAGAGAGTGCAGAGATGTGCAACTAAACTGGTTAGAGGGATGGAAGACTTAAATTATGAGGGGAGACTGTCCAGGTTGGGGTTGTTTTCTCTGGAAAAAAAGGCGCTTGCGAGGGGACATGATTACACTTTACAAATATATTCGAGGACATTATAGACAAATATCAGGGGACCTTTTTACCCATAAAGAGGATCACCGCACCAGAGGCCACCCCTTCAGACTAGAAGAAAAGGACTTTCATTTGAAGCTGAGTAGGTGGTTCTTCACAGTCAGGACGGTGAGGTTGTGGAATGCCCTGCCGGGTGATGTTGTGATGGCTCATTCTGTTGATGCTTTTAAGAGGGGTTTGGATGATTTTTTGGACAGACATTAATATCAAAGGCTATTTTGATACTAAACTCTACAGTTAGTATAGCTATGGGCATACTGTATATGGTTTGTGTTTGAAAGAGTGGAGATGTGTGTGTGTATGTATGATGGGTTTTTAATTTGGAGGGGTTGAACTTGATGGACTCTTGTCTTTTTTCAACCCAATTTAACTATGTAACTATGTAACTATGTAACTATGGTATGCTAATGAAAAGGTTAAATTCATTAAATGAGTTAAGATAACTTTAGATATCACAGCTTCTTCAATTAACCCTGAGCCACGACGCATTTAACTCACAAATCCAAGTGACTTCATCTGTACTTTGATAAACTTATGCACAATGGGCATCAAACTATTCATTGGACTATTCAGGGTGTGTTTTCATGGTACCTAATAAAGTGTGGGATATGCAGAGCGGCAAATTTAAACCTTTGAAGTTATTTTTCAAAATGTTTATACATTTTTATAAAAGATATATAAGAAAAGCTTTGATGTTTGGTAGTTTGGAATAGAGAGACATAGTTACCCATTTTGGATACAGTGGGGTAAACCTACTGTTTCAGGATTTTTTGGCCTTGGAATCTAAAGTATGCTGTTTCTGTCTTCGTGCTTTCAAAATTCAGTAGTATACTGCAAGGAGTTTTTGCTGAACAGAAGTTCAAAATCTCCCTAAAACTATACATATCTGGTATTGGCACCTATTGAGAGACATGTGGCTTTCCAAATCAGTTGAAATTTTCATGCATAAAATGAAATATTTTTCTGGTATAAATTCATATACTATGAGAAATAGGAATTTTTCATTTTATTTTGGTATTTAACGCTATAAATATTTTTTGCAGATGTGGAAATACATGAAAACACAGGCAGATTTAAAAAGCTCAGGTTTTCCCGCAAAAAACAATGAATAGTTTTCCTAGGTAAAATATAGGTTTCCCCTCAGAAAATTTCCCTAAATTGAGAGAGCATAAAATGGTTCAAACACAGCAGGCATTTTGTGTAACCAAAATGTGAAATTCTGCTTACACTTAAAGGGTTAATTACAGCTTATAGAATGACAATAAAATGGAAAAAACTTATTCTGCAGGCACTTAAAGGGTTAGTTACAGCCTATAGAATGACAATAAAATGGAAAGTACTCAGTATGAATGGCAGTACTTTCTTTATACAGATTGGCTTGCTAATGGGCTTTTAATACAGGTGAATATTTCTAGTCACAGAGCAACAAAGATGTGATTGACAGCAACAGTTGTACCTTTCACTGATATTCCTTAACTTAAAAGTAGAAAGGCTATAAATGCTCTTCTATTCATGCTAAAATTTCCCACTTTTATGTGCTTGTCAGTGCTGATGTTTATTACATTATTGTGATGGTTCTGTATTATGAACATGGGATGCGTACTTTCTGCCATTTTCCAACTTCATTATAGAGCAGGTATTGATAAAGGTAAAATGTCCTTGAAATACATTTTGTTTCTTTAATTGCTTCCACCATAACACATTTCTAACATTATGGATATGTTCTTATATTTCAGATTTCAACTCTTCTTCCACCATCTAACTGAAGCCCTAATACAAATAAAAGCCTTGTTGTGTAGTGGGTCAATTACTTATGTATGCATCAGTTTAATATATTGGATTGTGTCATGAACTACTGCAGGTAATTTAGAGTGAACTATTCAAAAATGTTAAACCATAATTGTATTTTTTCCAGGCTGGTGGATACTATGACAATTGTAAATACATTTGCGATTTAGCAGTACTCCTATCTAATATTTCATTATGCTACCTCAGAGGTGCTACAGCAATAAAATATACAAAATGAAAGGTGGAAGATAGAGAAAACTGCCAAATCAAAAGTACATGTACATAGTTAATGTATTGTATTATGCCAAGCAACTTGGTAATTAACTCAGTAAATCAATGTTGCACAGTTAAACTTGAGAGAAGCAACATCTTTACCTGTCCCAGCCATCACCCACTAACCAACAGCCCCCCTCCTCCAAGGAAAACAACAATTATGCTTTTTGGATGAAAAGGCCACAGAACAATGTAATTTTAACAAGTTATATCTTAGTGCAAAACACACTACCACAATGATAACATATCATCAACATAGCATAATAATAATATTTGTACAACAAACAATTAACTACTAGAACCCCATACATGGTAGCAAACCTTATAACTGCACAATGCAACAGCAATGCCAGCTACCATAGAAGCCTGTAACCCACCCGCTACCCAACCGACTCTTATTCCTGTGTTGTTTCCTAAGGTGCCAGAACAAACCTCTCTGATGGGAAACCTACAGTACGGAAGTAGTGGTTCTAAGTAGCATGCAGCTCCAAAACGGCAGCGGCCATTCCACTTTGGTCATGTGGTACAGCAAATCTCTCTCACAAGGCACATCTTAGGCCTGCCGAACTTCACTGTTCAAACTGAAAATCAGTATGTAGTCTAAAATCTTCAAAATGTATTAATCAAAAAATTAAAAACATCACCAAAAATGACATGGATGTGGTGGGCGAGGGAGAGCGAGGCTCAACGCGTTTTGTGACTATACTCGTCACTTTGTCAGAAGCCAAAGCACCCTCTGCTGGCAGCACACAAATATAGCCCACTCAATCAAGTAAAAAAATAGGTTTAGAAATTAAGAATTAAAGGCCAAATTAGAAAGCTTATATGAGATAGTAGAAATATTGGGAAAAGTTATTCTGTCAAAAACTATTAATTAATTTAGACCCAAAAATGTCCTTGGATGCTTGATTCAAACCTATTGCTATATTTGAATGAGACAACAGAGAGCAGTTTGAGGAGTATACGAACAAAACAAGACCATGAAATATTGCATAAAGCATATTAATAAATATAAATAAAGAAATTAATTAATTAGGTACAAAAAATTAATTAGTTAAATCCATAAATAATGTATCCAAAATCATTAACATATTCATATTCGTATGCATAGCAATTAATATAAATATACACTTTTAAATATAAAGTAAATATAAAGTAGATATAGAGTGTATAGTCATGTACATACACCAAAGAGGTAGAAAGAAACTACGGAACAAAATAAGGAAACCTTTGGAAAAAGAAAAAGAAAAAAAGTTGGAAGTGTGATACAGATCATTAGGGTCCGATAGTAAGACTGATATATTGAAATGCAATTTAATAAATTAATCTACAAATAAATTAATTTCCCAATCTCTGTTCAGGCCCCCAGGAATAACTGTTCAAAAAGTATGAATCCAGAAAGCCACTCTCTTAAATAGAGATTTTTCAGAATCACCTTTCCTTAGACCTGAGGTAATAGTATCGATAATCTGAAAGGTAAAACAAAGTCTGCCTTCATGTTTCTCATTAAATGTTTAGCAACTGCAGAGCTAAAATCGCCCTTGGAAGTACACCGTACATGTTCAAAGATGCGTTTTCGCACCAGTCTAATTGTTTTTCCAACATATTGCATACCACATATACAGGTAATGAGATACACGACATTTTCTTTACTGCAGTTGGCATAAAAATTCTTTAGAGGGTTTCATAAGCCTACAGTCCTGACGTCGGGAACTACCACATCTATAGCAACCCTTTGTCTCTAGCTAGTTGGACTTTCCCAATTTTTTATTCTTGGGGACAACTGAGATCCCAAACTTTTCCCTTTCTTAAATATAAAGCCTGGTCGTGCTGGCACAACCTACTCATGACTGGGTTCTGTCTCAAGACATTCCAATGTCTACATATTATTTTTTGTACAAGATGACTATCCCTCGAAAAGGTGGTGATTAAACGAGGGTATTGTTGTTTAAGGGAAACAGAAACAGTATGTTGTTTAGACAGTTTACTACCCTTTGAAAAATAATTATAAGCAGAGCCAGACCATACTAAATCCTCGCGGTTAGCGCCAACTGCTCTATTGTATGCCTTTTTGTTAGTAGTCTGAGTATATGCCTTCAGAAGGAAACATGTCCTCATCGTTAAAAGAATCCCATGTAGTACAAATTCTTCGTAGCCTTAGAAACTGACCAAAGGGTATACCTCGTATCACATGATCAGGATGGCTGCTATTCACATGTAGTAGCGTATTTCTGGTGATGGGCTAACGATATAATACAGTACTTATCTTAGCACCATCCACTTTAAAATTAATATCCAGGTATGAGATGGTAGACTCATTCATCTCACTAGTAAAATTGATATCCCAACCTGTAGCATTGCAATAACTGACAAATTCATTAACTGTATTTGGACTGCCATCCCAAATAAGTATCAAATCATCGATATACCAAAAATATTGGATGTTATGCCTGTAAAAGGGATTACTATCATTATAAATGAAGCTACATTCCCATAGCCCCATAAAAAGATTTGCATACGAAGGAGCGAACCGTGCACCCATCGCCGCTCCTTTCTTCTGTAGATAATAGATAGAATTAAACATAAAATAATTGGTATTCAAAAGATACTCCAATGCTTGTATGAGAAATTCATTCTGTGATTCACCACAGAGACGAAAATGTTTAAGCCAAAATCCAACTGCTGATATCCCTCTATCATGACTATTGGATAAGTACAAAGCTGTAACATCAAGGTTTAACCATAGATAGGTTGTCTTCCAGACCCCACCCTGGAGTTTATTAATGCAATCCATACTGTCTCTAAGGTAGCTGGGCAATTGAAACACCATAGGTAGTAATAAACAATCTATATATTCTGAAAGGGGTTCATTAAGAGAACCAATGCCGGAGACAATGGGTCTTCCCTGAACATTAACTAGACTCTTATGAATCTTGGGCAACCAATGAAAGATTGGAATTGGTCTATTTAGGTAACTACATTCTTTTTCATCCAAGACCAGATAAAATTTAGCCCAATAACCTACTCTGGAATTCCTTGGTATGGTTGTGATTTATGATCCGAAGTGGATTCATCTTGGAGTTGACGCAGAGATTCTAACTTATAATAGTCAGCATCTAAAACCACTATAGAACCCCCTTTGTCTGCATTTTTAATGACCATGGACTTGTTGTTTGCTAAGTCCGACACCACCTTCCATTCGCGATCATTTAGATTGTTTTGTTTAATACTTGTGTTGGATGATGTCCGCAATCTACAGAGGTCAGATATGACCAATTTTTTAAACAAATCTATGTGGGGACCCCTACTTTCTATAAGATAAAAATTAGACTTTCCTTTCAGTCCTGTATGCTGAACATGATCACTAACTTCACCCTGGGGTGCCAGGCCTTACAGCTACCCAATAACCCAGCAACTACCGTGCTCACCCACCTATTGGTCACTGGACTCCCTGACCATGTCATCACCATCCAAATATCTAAATGGGACGGTAGGTGGGAGTTTTTTGGTGCTGCTATAAAATGGAGTAGGGGCGTGGCAACCTAGTCCCTTGCCTTTTAAACAAGTCCCACGTCACCCTGATCCATGCTTCGACTGCCCAATCACATAATAACAACCAGGAGGGGCTTCTGTGCCTCATGTGCTGTCATGTCCCTGTTTCCCTAGGATGTCATTGGGTTGCTTTATTGTAAATGAAGCAAATTGTAAATGCTTTAATTAATACAGTCAAACAAAATCCAAAGCATGTTGCAGGTGGAAGCAGGTAAAGAAAAGAAATAGCCTTGACAGTGCCCTTGTTGCGCAGTAGTCATTAAAGATATCATTAATGAAGAATTGGGACAACAACGTAAATAATACCCACAAGATTTATTGACATACAGTAGTCAATGATTCAGAAACTTTCCCAGTACAAAGTACCACTTCAGAAGTAACAGTTGACCAATGGTATTATTGGTTAATATTAACAAAATCATTTGAATGCTTTGACAGTTGATTAAAAGTCAATATGGATGTAGGTAGAAACAATTGCTAGGGTTCTAATTGAAGTGTCCGTTAATAACCTGGAGGGCCTAAATTGAAAATTGATTTATCAATGCACAACGCAAAACGCATTGCTAGTTATTCTTACTGTTTTCATTTAATGTACTGTCACATTTAATTTAGATTCTATCATTATCATGTTTTGTAAAAAACAAAACAACTGTATGGTGTTATAATAATCCCTAACCTTGATTAAACTAGAAATGTCACACTGAACATAATGGCAATGATTATTTATATTCAGTAGACTAGGAAGAAAAGACTTAGAAATGATAACATTTCAAATATGTGTATAAAGTTGGAATGTGCAATACATGGAGCTTTATGGATATTTTTTGCACTTTACTGACAATAATCTAACAACACATACTGTATCACCGCACAATACAGTACCTTTGGAACAAAAGACACAAAAAACTAAAAATCTGTATACTTGTTAAAATCGGTGTACTTGGAGTTTATTTTTCATTTAACTACTACTCATATGGTACTTGAAGTTGTTTGGATAATATAACACAATTATGACTACTTACATAAATATATGGTTCATTGCCATAAATATATGGTTTATTGATCTTAATGTGGGATACACAGCACCCTGATATTATGTCTTCAGATGAATTATTAATAGTTGAGCCTGATTTAGTAAGCTATTAATAATAAAAAAAAACTATAGATGGTACTTTTTGGTTAAATATCAATAAGGAGTAGTAGATACCATTACCAGTCAACAACAGGTAATATAAAAAAGTACAGATCTTTTTAAGAAACAGGCAAAGTGTGAGCACTTTTTTTCTTTTTAAATGATAGGAGTGCTCTAACAAAGCAAGGCATGTGTGTAGCAGGGTACTAAGTGAAACACGCATGTGAATTGGTCTTCTCAGCCCCAAAGCTGGAAAAAGGTGACAAAACACCAATAGAAAATGGGTTTTATCAAATTGCAGTGTGTGGCAAAAGAATACTGTTGCGCATCAAATTGCAAGTACACGCCCGGATCAAATTATTTTGACGTGCGTTAAAATTGATGTGAGCTTCTCATTTCACAAATTTTTTGCAAATTATTTGGCGAAATGCCACAGATTCGCCCATCACTACTGAAGAACCATTATTATATTTAGGAATATAATGCTATAACAGACTGGGGTTTCATTTACTAAATACATAGTATTGTGGAAAAGGAAAAACATTGAATTGTATACAAATCTACCTGTGATCAGCAGTGATCAGATCAGAAATGTTTTTCCAGCAAGGTAAATTGCCCCTACTAACATAGGACACATATAACCCAGGAACAGTTAGTCACAGCAGCAGACAGGGTCTATAAACTTCAGATTTTTTCACTCAAAGTACATGTCCTGGTTATGCCACTAGGGGATTGGCTAGGCTTTGGGAAGCTTAAAATTTTTTCCTCCAGCCTAGCCAAACCCCTTGAGGCTGTACTGGGACTTGATGGTATAAACAGGAATAAAAGTTTTCATTCATTATCATCCAGGCTTGCGAAGGCTTAGACTTCATTAGCATCAATTAAAACTCATCCATCCACCTACTAAGTGCATAATATCTAAAATCACTTGAACCAGTACCACCTGTAACTATTTCAATACCTCTTCTGTCAGTGTTACACTCCATGGTTGGTTGCTTAACTGACAAACCTGACAAACCACTCCACAGTGGTAATGGGAAAGACTGGGTGTCTGGTACTTACATGCTCAATGCCTCCACCAAGTGTTATCTGGGAATTCACCTATGTGTGGCCTCACTAGGAAAACGTAATAAATCACACACAGTAGCTTGAAAACAAAATAACTTTTTATCTACAATTAAATTGTCAACTAATACAAGTATCACTCCTAAGAAGGTGGCAAACAGGGGCCTCAGTAACTACAGTAACTAGGCTGGCGCAAACTGACTAACTAAAAGAATGAAAGTCCTTTAATGTATTCCCAAACAAACACAGTCTCTGTAATCTTCAAGCACTCCTTTAGGATACTGTCACTTTAGTAATACTCACTCCAAAAGTCTCTTTAGAGTCACTCTTCAGGCAAGTCAAACACTTATGGACATGCAGTGAAACTCCAGATGGAAATCCCTTGCAAATGCTGATTTCTCCAGTCAGAATTCCTCTCACACTCTCTGTCTCTCCAGGCATAGGGGGATTCACTAAAAGGTGAATTTTCACCAGCATTTCCACCTGCAGGGACATTGCCAATTCACTAACAGGCACAGATGCAAATTCATTAGCGAATGGGACAGTTGCTAGCATTCATTCGCACTCCATTGCCAGGTAACTTTTGGATCTGGCAAACAATTGTTACTCTGCAAATTCACTGAAGTGCAGATTTTACTGAACATTGCCTTCACCTCCTCAGACCAGGCAAAGTGCAATAAAGTAGCTAGATCTTCTTCAATCTTCTGTCGCTTACATCATATTCTATGAGCAGAAGTCCAAAAAAAGGTTTGCGACTTTTCCTATTTTTAGCATGATTGCCTGCAAATCTCCTAACTCAAACTTTTTTTGGTTAACTGGTTTTCCCTATACATTGTCAAACATATGGAATATTAATTTTACAGTCTGTGCATGTGTAGGGCATTCTAATAACTCTACTGTCTTTATTAATGCTCCCTGGACATGTGTTTGAAAAAGTGGAATTTGTAAATATTTGCACCAACTTTTAACATAAAGATGTCAATACAACTTCAAATTTCCCACTGTATGCAAATTGACCTAACTGTAAGATCACTAGCGAATTTTCGCTAGCGCATCTTCTCTATGAAGTTCATGCTCAGCCCAAGTAACGCTAGCAAAAAGTTACCTGCATTCCACGCCTGGAACGAAACTTCACATTTTAATGAATTAGTGTATTTGTAGCACTTTTGTGATGGGTGTGAAGCTGACACTGGTGAAGATTTGCCCGTTATTGAATTTGCCCCATACTATCTTGCTTCCCTATGCCAGCCTGATCCAAATGACAGCTTTTGGTGGGGCTTTCCAGCTCTCTGGGCCCACCAGCAGTGCACTGATCTCTCACCACCACATGGCTCTCTCTGCCAGGTTTTTCTGCTTTTTCTTCCTGCTGGCCCCTCCAAGTTTGCTGTATAATTTCCTACAGCCCTGAGATCACTGTGTATGCAACAGCACACAGACACAGGCTCTATACCTGCTCCATTACTGTGAACGGCTGCAGAAGAGGGGTAAGTGAACCACCTCCCTAAACTCCCATGGTCATGCAAATATCAAGCACCAAACTGCAATACTTATATTCTCTCTCACTAGGTTATTGGGCTACAATGCATAATATTCTCACTCTGATCTTGATCATTGTACTGGAGGTTGAATAATCTAAGCAAAACGTTGGTTGCTATGGACTTCTGCACTGTGGCAGATTTGCACTCATAATATTTCATATTAAAAGTATTTGTAGATGTTTAATATTGCACAAAGAATTTTTAGTGTTCAGTGTATTTTGCTAAATATTTTACTTTGAAGTTTGAAGTGAAAATCGAATATTGGAAGCAGGGTTGCAGAATGAAACTATTTATGCAAATATACCAGTTTTCTTTGTCTAGTTTCTGTCTACTGCTTGATAAACATAATCACTGAATGACAATTTGCACGTGTCAGTAGTTTGTGGAAATGAACAGATTTTCATTTGTACAGGGTTGTGTTTTGAACCAGATCATGTTCATGCTGCCTGCTACTCTGTTCTTGACTTGTGGTGTCACTGTTAACAATGTCTCCTTTTTGCTTCTGTTTCTACCATATGGTACTCACAGGTGCTTAAGTTGTAAAACCATTTCATTTTTTCATTTCCAGACTATACTTTTTTCTCCAACTTGGAACATGAGAAATTCATCCAAAGTGTGGACACTTTTAAATGGACATCAACTCATTATTGGCTTTTTATTAATTTAACTTTACAAGCTAAAATAATTTATGTGTTCTAAAACGGAATTGCTACTAGGTAAACACTTCCAACAAAGTCAATTGTCAGGTATAATTCTTGCATAATGGCAATGCAGAAAAGACTCCATGCATCAGTTAAAATAATTTTTCACTCCCCTCTGCATAAAATATAATATTTCTGAGTATGTTGTCACTATCTCCATTCTAAGGTCACATGATTGCTGGGGAATCTTTCACCCATCCCCGCCATTCACAAAGATAAAATATAAGCCAAGGAATTCCTTGCCAGACCACCTACCTTGTTTTACTATGTGGGCAAGGCCATACAGAAAATAAAAGATAGATTTGTGAAAAACAAAATTATGATTAGGGCAGGTAAAGATATAACTTTACTAGTTCAGCAGTGAAACAATGTTTCCTCACTTTGATAATGGAGCAGGTATTTCCCTTTTGAGATGGGATGTACGGAAATACATTCTAACTCAGGAGAAGGCAGAGGGGATTTTTGGTTGAACACAGTCACACCGAGCAGTCTAAATGTTTGCTTGAATTCATCATGCTTCTATATAC
>CM044434.1:10847723-10861072 GCA_024363595.1 Xenopus borealis | reverse complement strand
TTGAGGCACTTTGAAAGATTTATGCCTTAGTAAATGACGACAAAGCAAGGACAAAACATGAAATATCCCTCTTTTCCTTATTTTGCTTAGTTAGTAAACAAAAATGCCCCTTTAAACCATAAGCCATGCACTAACTTGGCTTATGTTTCATGTGATCAACCATCAATTGAAGTTGACTTGTCTGTAATTCCTTGCAGTTGTCATTTTGGTAAGCCATAAGCAAGAACTACTGAAGAAAATCCCCAAATTTACCCAGAGGATAAATGCAGTGATCAAGCAACCACAGTTGCCCTTACTTTAAGCCTTTCTTTACCCATATTGTACCCGTAGTTACTGATAAATCTCAAGTTATGCAATCCCTATTTTTTCCAAAAATATTTTACTCCTCCATCAAAATGTTTCTGTGACACACATGGTAAAATAAATTATGCATTTAAAATTACAATTTTTGTGATGATGAATGTCAACACTTTTATCTCATGTCTTAGAGGGTAGGTTTATATTTCTAAATGCATGCTGGGCAGAGTGTGCTGCAAAGCTCTTGGATCTTGTAGCACACTCCATCAGATACCCACCCAAATACCCAACAAGTCAGTTGGAAAGAGAGTGATGGAATCAGAAAACTCAGTGTATGTTTTCCCTTTTTAATTTTAGGAAGATAAACAATGGAATCACTTTTAAGGGAATCTAATGGCCAGAAATTGTGCTTCTAAACAGCTTTGCAATTTAATTTTTTTTTAATTTTTAGTTTCACACAACTATGACTTTGCTTCTGGCAAAGCAGCTCTGAGCTGTTCATGAGAAAGGTGATGTTTAGGCAAACAAACTATGGATCCCATGTAAACTATGTTTTAAAGTATTTTAAATATATCATTTAATTGTATAATATGTATTTTAAGCACATCTTTACCCAGCTGTGTTTTCAGTTAGTTTTGAAATAGATTCAAAAATTAATGTTTGAAATATGCAATTATAAATTTCATTAAGCAATCAGCCTTAACTAATGTTCCCTGCTGTTGTTTTTTTATACATCCAGTGAGGGAAATTCTTAAAACTTAATGAAAATGAATATTCATATTTTAGAGACTCAGCTTCACATTCAAATTCTTTCAGTGAAGCAGCAAATTAAGTTACCAGCTAGGACACTGTTATTACATCTATAAAACATGATTAGAACATATACTGCTCAGCCACTACTCTGCAAAAAACTCAGTTTGGTTGGACTTGGTAAATCTTTGATTTGTTAATTGTTAACTATCTTTCATACAACACACACTACATTATGCCACTTGCTAGGTTTTATAGACTATTTTATTTAACACATTATATTTCACAAAATAGTTCAGAGCATCTAGCTTTTACTCTCTGCCCCAATCACTTAGAACAGAAAGTAATGTTTCCAATAATTTTGTTCACCTTTAATGGAAAAATTGCTTTTAGTTCCACTGTTGCTACAAGGATATGCTCCAAAAATGTCTCCATGTGGGGATAAAAGTAAAAAAATAACAAAGAAAAGAAATACAAGAGGATTGTCAAATTAGATCTTTTTTATATAGAAAGAGATTACTGTGCATTTTTGGATTGCTGATATTGTAATCTAATCAAACATCAAAAGAGAGTTCATAAGAAATACCAAGGCTCCTAAATCAAGTGGCATTGGAGCTAGATGCAAGAACACTTGGACACTACCATGGCACATTTATAAAAAACAAAAACTGTTGAAAAAAATTATTTTGAAAAAATATTGCAGTTAAATGCAGCCTCCACAAACAGGTAAATATTAATCATGTACAGTAGTCATGGTTAAAAACTGTGAGAAAGATTGTGAACTTAATTTTGCTTTTTTATAATGAGTTTTTGTATCCCACTATCTGTCTTGATTTATTTTGTTGTAGTTTTTCCCAGCCACCCATACCTCTTTGTCACCAGCAAAAGGATGCAAAACTTTTTATGTCTCCTAATATAAATATGTAAGAGGACACATCCACAGGACATCTAATGCAATAACCTACTGACAACTATCCAAAATTCTCTAGTGAATGTTTTAAGGCTAAATCACACCAGTGACAATGTTGTGCTGTCATGAGTTTTATATGAAAGTGAATAAAAGAAGGTAGTAAAGGTTATATTTAGTATGCCATTAGCAACTGATTTGCTATGAGCATTAAGCAATGGAAAGATGTGCATATTGTCAAATTGTCAAGCAAAATCTAAAGGAAAAGGAACCAAACAGCTTTCCTCAGCTTTAGGGAAGCTTGTTAAAAAAAAGCCTGCAAGTTGTGGATCTGGTTTTTTCTCTGTGTCCTGTTGGCCCAGTCCAACCCTGTGTGTAATGATGTACATGTTGAGGCGATATATATGCATTTGTACTGATTAAATGGATGCCAAATAGACCCATAAAGCTAGGTGCTTTGTTAACTAGGTTTCCGTAGTACCTAGTTTACGCCTATACAAATATTTCAGCTGAGCCATGTCTAGGTACCACCTTTCTTGCCTACAACGTGTCAACCCTCGTTGCCTACTTTGACCCAGTTCCATCTGATCTCGCTCATCTCTTTAACCTACTGTCAGAGGCACAAGCCTCTTTCTCCACTCCACATACAGTATCTAACAATGAAAAGGGTCATTTGTCAACATAATGTATATATTCTATTAGTTTCAATTTACTGTACAACTGAAGAAAATAACTGACTAATCAATTCACAGCCTTATCAGTTATCACTTCAAATGGTAATTGTTGTAATATGGGTATTTTCTAATTGATAAAAAATGCAGCATCATGGAAAGGAACCCTTAATAGTGATAGGCGAATTTATTCACCAGGGGTGAATTTGCGACGAATTCCCGCGATTCGCCGCTGGCGAATAAATTCGCGAAACCCCAGCAAAAATTCGCCCGAAAAATACGGCAAAAAAAACGAGTCGCGCGACGCGCGTTCGGGAACGACACGACGCACCGTGATTGATGCGACGCGCCGCGATTGACGCGACGCGATTGACACGACGCACGACTCGTTTCGCGACTGACGTGACGCGACTGACGCGACGCGCTGCGGGAACGCCGTGCCACGATTGACGCGACGCGCGACTCGTTTCGCAAGTTTTTTCGCCAATTCGCGAATTTCGCTGGAGAAATCTCCAGGAGAAATCTCGGGAGATTCGCCCTTCACTAACCCTTAACTGTTTCATCACAGTTGTAAAGTTACTTTAAGCTATTGTAAATGAATCAGTAGGTGCAAAGCAAATACTAAACTCACTTCTGCACACTTCTACATCAAAGTGCAAGCAAAATATGACATTGGTTAACAAGCTAAGTTTATTTTGCAATGCAATTATGTTGCTTTATAGTTTTTTTCATCTTTAAAATCTCTTATTTTTGGACTTTTAAAAGAAAAGAATTTGCTGTGTTGTTAATAGCTGATGATAATAGTGCTTGTGTTTAATCACCTAAACTTGTATGTACAAATTGAACTGCATAAAATGTGTAATGTTAGGCTGCCTAAAGATGGGTTTGATAGAATAAACCTCATCCATATGGCTAAGGGGCATACAGTATTTACTAAGGGCCAAATTCTTTACGTGAAAAAACTTCGAAATTCGACCCTCAAAGTTTTTTGAAAGGGCTTTTTTGATCGAAAATGGACCTATTTCGATCGAATATGTACATTTTCAATCGAATAAAAATCGTTCGAATTGCTTAACTGTATCGTTCTAATCAAACGATTCGAAGGATTTTGAGCAAAAACCTTCAAATTTTTCGAAACTTAGAAAAATGAAGTTGAAGGATTTTAAATCCTTTGATAATTTGACTTGTTGCATATTCAAATTTTCTCAATTCGAATAAAAATTTTGGCTATTCGATAGTCAAAATAGCCCAAAATTACTTTGAAATTCGAATTTCTTTCATTCAAATTTCATTTGAATATTCACTTCACTCGACCTTTAGTAAATCTGCCCTTTAGTGTATGAAATGAAGAGTAATCTTATTTATCCTCTGTAGCATATTGACTGAAAGATTTTAGATGCCAAAAATCTGAAAAAGTTATGGGAAAAAAGCTCTACTTTTTCAGGATGTATTGTGCGCCAAAACTGTGACAAATCCAAATGTGAAAATGCAAAAATCTAACAGCTAAAACCTTTTGAAGTCATGTAGAAGTCAATGCCAGATAACCCTTTTACAACTGGAAGATACTTTTTGTCCTCATGGTCTTTGAGGGTTTTGGTCATTTTGATTCTGGTCTTTGTGCGCCATGGATTTTGAGGAAAAAGTCGCAAAATTGAAATCATTGCATAATTTTGCCATGACTTTTCCTGAAAATGCTTTTTTCATTAAATTAAGGTCATTCATGGTTGGTAGGGATGGCTGAATCTGACACGTTTCACTTTGCGAAAATCTATCAATGTCTTTGACATGCAATTTTTTTCCCCATTGGAGACTATGGGCATAATTTTTCCAGTGAAACCTGGTGGTAAATTTCTCTCATCACTAGTGGTTGGCTGTTTAGTAAAAAATATTAGTTTAATAAATCCCTCCTAGAAGTAGAAAATAATAGGTGCCATAGCCATATGGGCAATCTAGTATGTAAGATAAATAAGTACTTCTTTTTCTCATTCTCTCATTGTTCTACTTATATTATACAAAATAAAAAAAAATAATTATTATTTCTTATTAAGATGAAAGTTTTGAATATTACTTAAACTTCACCTTTGAAGATGAGGAAGAGGACACAAATATAGTGCAATCTTTTTTGATACAAAAAATTGCATATTGAGTGTTTTAAAAAACAAACCTACAGCTTAGAACATTCTAAGCCAAGATGAAATAATTAGATTATAATTATATTCATAGTTAAGGCACATAAATGAATAACTATCGAACCCACATAACAAGAACCCAGTGGCATTTGAGCACTCGGTTAACTGATTAGTGATAACTAATTAACGATTATGATAACATGGTTTAAATGTACATCATTTACAGATTCCTGGAGAAAAAAAGGAAAACAATTCTAAAGCAAATTTTTAAAGCTACTAATTAATAAATTAATTTCATACATGGGAGATTTATAGCATAGCATGCTTTTCCTAGCTTTGTGCATTTTATGCTACCTTGAAAAATGTGTAACATTAGTCACAGATTTAAAAAAAAATACTCTTTACATGGCATTAATATGAATAATTAAATATTTAGATATTTTCAGATTTAAAAGTTACTAGAAGTTAAACTATTGGATGCATAATAATGGAATCATTTGTCTCATAAAAACTTCTAATCCATTTTTTCCTACAGTACATCAAGCTAATTAAATGTACAGCTGTTACTTGCAGTGTAACCAATGCTTAGATACTCATAAAAATGCAAAATACTAGAATAAATTTGGTAGGCGCACATCAGTCAGAAAAAGAGAACAGTGATTGATGGGATATGTTTTGAGAGATAGGTGTAATTAACATACAACTTTCTGTCTACAATGAAAAGCCTTCTGCTGAAAGTCACAGTATTTTTTAGGATATATGAATTATTGTAAGAAATTAGTAATGCTGCATACATATGATATTGTAGGAGCTTGCTAGGGGCTATGTATTATATATTTACAAAACAGAAAAGGGCACATTAGAGTTTTTTGTGGGGGTCCAAAAAGGGTGCAGCAGCAGTCCAGATGCTGCCAACTCTCCCGCTTCATGCTTAAAAACCTTCATCGAAGCAGGTCAAAGGGGGGCAGCATCTCTAGTGCTTTGAGCACAATAGTGCTCTCTGCACTAGCGGAGCCAAATTTCTGGGTTAAATCCCAAACCCAGATGCCATGCTCCACAAACAACTGCTTTCTAAATTAAGGTCTGTTGGGCTTAATGAAGTTGGAAACTGGTTACAGGATCGGGTACAGAGGGTTGTTGTTATTGGTACATTCTCTTCTTGTAGTAAAGTTCTTAGTGGGGTCCCTCAGAGCTCTGTATTGGGTCCACTTTTTTTTTAACTTGTTCATTAATTACTTAGGGGAGGACACTGTAAGTAATATATCAGTGTTTGCAGATTACACAAAACTTTGCAGCCCAATTAATTCCATCCAGGATGCAATGTCATTGCAACAGAATCTTGACAAACTGGCAATTCGGGCAAATGAGATTCAATGTTGATGAATAAGTCACTTATACCATTAATGGAAAAGGAACTTGGAGTACTTGTAGATAATATACTTGGCTGTTGCAACCAATACCAGTCAGCAGCATGAAGTTAAATTAAGGTTTTGAGCTATAGTAAAAGGGGCACAGCTTTGCAAGAGGAGGGAGTAATTATCCCACTGTACAAAGCACTAGCAAGGCCCCATTTAGAATATGCCATACTGTTTTTGTCTCCAGCATTTAAACAGGGCATTATTGAATTAGAGAGGGTGCAGAGAAAGGGCAACTAACCTGGTAAAATGTATGGAAAATCTTAGCAATGAGGAAAGACTTGCGACTGACTGGAGTTTATCAGAGCACAAGTCACATGACTTTGGGCAGCAGGGAAATTGACAATATGTCAGATTTCAAAATAAAATAAAAAAATCTGTTTGCTCTTTTGAGAAATTGATTTCAGTGCAGAATTCTGCTGGAGCAGCACTATTAACTGATGCATTTTGAAAAAAAAAAAAAACATTTTGTCCCACGAGAGTACGCTAAATCCGTTTAAGATGTGCTATTTGTTTATTTGAGCATGTGTATGTTTTTGTACCTGCCTATAAATTTTAAGTGTACTTGCCTATAAATTGTTAAGTGACAATTTAAATATTTAGTTTCCCATGTTATGCCATTGGCTTTCATGAATGTCCTTAATTGTCATCAATACCCCTTTGAGCTTAACATTTATCTTCTTAATGTGTACTGGACAATACAGTAGTTCCCAGGTACTTGCAACATTTGCCAAAATTAATTTACTAGTGAGACTTATTAAGATATGTTTTTAATTGTTACTAAACTCTGCTGTCTCACTCACAGTTGTTATTCAAACTTTGCTAATGAAATACTAATATTTTATTGCACCATTGTGCCACTGACATGCTTAGTTATTAAATCTTCTATGTTTGTTGTTTGTTCTGAGTGACAAATGTTTACAGTAATAAGTTAGTGTTTACTCTGTAGAATGTGCTTGGAGTTTCCAAATTAACATGAGCCAATAAAAATGTATTTTGTATGCAAAACACTTGTTTAATCAGTCTCATAAGTTTCAGGGGGCATTTAATCAATTTGATTATTTTGCTTACAAACTAGGGGGGGGACATTTCATGTTAATGTATGGGAAGAAGTTTTTTTGAACTTTCAGTGTTTACTAATTTAAAAAAAAGGGCAGGAGAAGAGAGGCTTCTGACCCTCGCCTCTCTTCTCCTCTCATAAATGCAGCCCATTCTCATCTACAAAACTTTTCTCAGACTTCTGCTTTCCTCTGGAACTCTCTGCTTCGAGTTGTCAGACTTTCTCCTTCTTTCCAAACTTTCAAATGCTTCTTAAAGACCCACTTGTTTAGGGAAGCTTATTCAATGTACCTTAATAAATCAATCATTGCTGTGTCATAAATCACCTTTAGTTTGTTAGTAGGGCCGTCTAATCATATTGTACTCTGTAAACCCTTGTTTGTTATTCAGCATTTGTTCCCTGTTTGTTATAAATGTAAATCACTCTGTTACTTTTTGGTGCTACTGTATATAAATAAATAATAATGCTGATATTACTCAATGTTAAGCATCAGATGGGTAGGGCCTACTAT
Organism: Xenopus borealis; assembly: GCA_024363595.1. Taxonomy (NCBI): domain Eukaryota; kingdom Metazoa; phylum Chordata; class Amphibia; order Anura; family Pipidae; genus Xenopus; species Xenopus borealis. The sequence continues at coordinate 10,853,332 of CM044434.1, read as the reverse complement.
TTTGGTTATTATGTCAATGGAAAAAGATTCCAGCTCCAGTTACAGGAAAAAAATAATATGAAGTTAGATTCACAGATGAGTTGTAATTCTCATTCTTCAATGCCATGTCATCTTGGATAGTTGCTTGCCACATGAAACTTAAATGTGTGAACAAATTACTCACATTCCCATTTAAATTCAGCCCCCTCACTCCATATAACAGTACAGCAAACAAACTCACCCTGCTTCTAAATCTTTCCAACCTCCTCACTACTACAGGTTCCCAATCAAGTGGTGCATTAGTTATACAATTCTTGCCCTGTCATTCAAAGCCCTTGGGGGTCATTTATAAAGTTTGTGCAGCCCATATTTATTCTCAACTAGTTGTTTTGCCCATGCTTCTTCCGGGATGTTAAAAAATTGCACTACTGTGCCCATCTTTCCAGTTTTTGTGAATTTGCGAATACATTTTTGCAAATTGCTTGTGGTTGTGCATGTTGTATGCAAAAATAGCGTTGACAGTAACTTCAATTCACAATTTGTGAACTTGTTTTGTGAATATTTTCTGTAACATAGGTCAAGTACAAAGGTCAGTAACACACCCTTGACCTATGCACCTGCTCCCCAATAGTAAGCTCTTCAGGGCAGGGATTCATCCCAATTGTGTTCTGAAACTCCTAGCATAATATCTCACTCTGTATTACACCTAGTAAAGCTCTGTGGTGCTATATACTGTAAGCATATAAGCTATATAAGCATACAATACAACTGGAAAATTATTTTGCATTTTAACAGGGCTGCTAGCATAGGACAGCTGGAGAAAACATTTATTCAGCAGTGTAATGAATATTTCCCTGTTTTTGTGGAACTCCACATGTCAGAATATGTCCCCTTTATTATATGTTAAAGCATGCTGTGCATTGCAGTCTAGCAACAGTGGAGTATAGTGTGTTATGTTGTATAGATCTACTTAACGCATCATTGCAAACAGCATGTTCTCTCCACTGGTCCTCTTAGCAATTATCATTGCAGCAAAACCTTTTCTGCATCTCCATTCATTTCAATAGAAAATGCTATATCTCTCTGACATTGATATTCATAAGACAGAAAACTATATATTTTTTGAGTTATTTTCATAAATAAGTAACATAAATAACATAATTTATGATTCAATAAGTTATTTCATAAATATGCCAATTATTGTAATCTAGAAAAAAAAACATTGATTGCTCACATTTTGAAAATTTTGCGAAACACCGCCATGTCTTGTTTTGGACGTGGGCTTCGGTTTTTGCACATTATCGGCATTAAAAAAAATGCGTCCAAAGCAAAGCGCTGGCAAATTTTCGCCAGGTGAAATTCTACTGCCGTTTTGTGAATCGCGGGGGTTAACGCCATTGGCTGACTGCTGGCAGGTAGCCAGTTATTCCTACTCTCTATACCCTCCAAGTCACTTTGGTACAGAAGAGGCTAGTTTTAGTTAGGATGCAGATCCAATATTTTCCATATGTTTAATACAACATATTGTTGTCAGTTGTTATTGATATGTTTCACTATTCTCTTGTGTCATAGTTTTAGGGTCTTTGCACTGCCAATGTAAATTTCTGGATTCAAATTTGAGTTCATGTAAATTTCAATGTATTTTGGCAAATTTTTGCCAAAGCAAAACAAATCAAATTCACCCATGAATAATTAGCAGCCAAGGAATATGGGATGCAAATTATGAATATGCTATACTATACCTAAATGTATATTTACACATGCAGCACTGTTCAGTTTTAGGACACATTTAGTACAATAGTAGAACACACATCACAATAAATGAAAAAATAAAGAGCATGTGCCAAATGTTAAAAGGCACAGAAGGGAAGAATGACCTTGGACCCTTGTGCTTAAAATCTAAGTGGAGGTTTCAATGTATGCTATTTGAATTCAACCAGACTAAAGACACTATAAATGACTGTGTGCAGTATTGTTTCTTAAACATTTCATTTGTTCTAAAGAATTCAAAAATATTATCAAGAAGGACATTCATATTGATAAAGGAAAGTTGTTCCTTAAGAAATAATAATATGGACTGTCAAAATTACCTATATCTAATAAGAATCAAATATAATATAGTTATAATGGCATAGCACTCAGTTTCATCAGTTGCTGAAGGTGGCACAGGAGCTGAAAATTGTAGTCCTGTGGTTTACATTTGGAGTATGGAGGCATACTGCAAAAACAAGTGTTAAAGCAAGAGCAGAATTGAGGTAAAATTTAAAATTCTTTTTGACAGTACCTAGCTGATACTCATATCTATGCATAATTTAAGGGTGCTGCTGGGTAGTGTGAAACATAATATCTAGCTTCCAGTATTATTAGAGAGGATTAGGTCAGAAGTTATTCACTAACATTAACAAACAATTGAAGATGAACATCAGGACTCATAGTGGATGCTACAGTACTTCATATTTGTAGATGCAACTCTAAAGGGGGAATGTAATAAAAATTTCAAACAATGTTTAAAATTGTATTTTTGCAAATGTTTAGCACTGCTCGCAATGTAAAATCAATTGCTGCCAAATATTGCATTGCTAAGCAAAGGTTAGAGTTAACACCTACTCATTAAATCATTAAATATTTGATTGCAAAATACATTTTGCAATTGCAAAACTTTATTACATATACTTTGAATGCCATTTGGTCAGAAACTTGAAGTCACTGAGGTCTTTCATCGGTCAAAAAGGATGCAAACATGGTCGTTAGCATCCACCATGATCTTTGAGAAAGTTTTTTGCTCTAATGAAACATATTGCATTACCACATAAGAGCACTAAGAGGAGGAAAATAATTCCCTCTCAAGTGTGTGGGGGGAGGGGGTGTCCAGTGGGATGTTCACAGTGCAGGAAATGACAGACCTGATCACCTGTCATAGTGGAGTTGCTGTCTACATTCAGCAGTGATGTATGAATGAAGCAAAAAAATCCTACATGCATATTGCTAGCCGCAGGGCAAAGTGCAAAGTACTGCAGCTTGCATCTGTTTTCTTGCACTTGCGAATGGTAAGTAGACTCTTGTATTTCAGGCTTAATACTAAATTCAAGTTTCAAATAAAATTCCGGAATATTATTCTATTTTTCTAGTTTATGTTACGATTCCATGCAAAGCATGTGCTGCATGGAATAGTAACATCATCATCAATGTTCCCTCAATGATGTTTGTTCATGCACATGAATTGTGAAGCCAGCGCACACAACCAATTGTTTGGATTATTTTTTGGAAACACAAAATTGACCTGAGCAAACAGCTAAATGTATAAGGCTGCACAGAGTTCATTTTGTGTTTCCAAATAATAATTTTTTTGCATCTCTGGTTGCTGTCCTAAAGAAAAAACGAATTTGTTTTACAACTAAAATCTGTAACAAAAACTCACCCTGGTGGTCTAGGGGGTTGCCGGGGATGCCCACCACACCTCCGGCAAGTTGTTACTAGCATGCTCTTCTGCTTTTTAAAGGCGCATTAATGCTGGTGCAAAATTCAAACCCTATTTAAAGGGAATTTAGTGTGCATATCTTTGCCCATTGTTTGGTTACATTTGTGAGTTCCTGGGTGCGTTTATTCTGTATTCTGATTCCTGTTTCCACCCCTGCCTGCCTGACTACTCTGACTTCTGTGATTCTGACCCTTGCCTGATTATCTGACTTTTCTACACTCCGACCGTACCTGTTTGACCACTCTGACTGATCTCCCGGTTTTGACTCTTGCCTGTCTGACTCTGCATGAATTCTGCCCGTACCGACCCAGCCTATTTTGACTCCACTTTTCTTAGTTCCCTTGAACTGTGATCTTCTGCCCAAAAGACTTTGCTTAATGATCATGCCCCTCTGCTTGTCCAGAACCCTTGCTTGGCTCCTTTTTTTATAAGACCTGGCGGCATCCAATTAGCCAAGGGCTCCTCCCGAGGTGAAAGGCGGCTGTTAAAGGCAGAAACAAGAGCCAGGACCAGGGAGCCTAGAATTGGTTCTGGATGTTGGGTTCTGATTTGTAACAAAATCTCTGTCATTAAGGCTACATCACCGAGGCCAATAACATAATCCTCACAGTGGCTTAGTATAACACAAAGCCACAGTTCATTTTAATATTATTACAAATTATAACCTGGTTTAGGTGATGTGTTGCAGAGGACTACAACTTTGTATTGCCCTTCATTGACTAACTAGCTTTATCTTAACCTTGGTTCACATGTATTCAGGATGTTGGGAAATGTTTTTGTGTAGGTTTTTATAAGGATGTGCAACATTGTCACTGTACATTATAATTCCCCTTACAGTTAGTATGATGATTGAACCACTTCTGAATGTTTGACTTACTATAGGTCCATAAGTAGAAAGCTCAATTAAGAGGCTTTCTTGAATACTGTCTGTGTGAGTTATAAAAAGAAAAATATGAAACAGTATGGGCGGCTGTTTTAAAATTTCCACAGATAATAAACTGGCTTCACATGAAACCTTAAAAAGCTGCAGAAAAAACAAAGGGAACCCTAGTTCAACTTTCACAATAAAGACTTTTCCCATTTCTAAAATACCACCAAGGCTCACAGAAAACCTAAAATCTATAGTTTCCTAGTGGCTGAGAGGTCCCTTATCTCAGAACAGATATTGAGAATTATTGTGAGTGCACTATAATGTGCCCAAATCATTATAGTTGTGATGTAGCCTGGGCGTCAAGACATCATATTATATGTAACTTTAGTTTTTCATTTATTTATTTCATGACAAAGAATGCTCTATTTTACCTGTTACTCAAAATAATTGACTGGCTAAATCTGGACATGATAAAAAATTACTTCATTTAATTCAAGGCACTAATTGCAGCACATACTAGCTCTCTTCTGAAGTTCAAGGTTACATAAAAACAAGCTTTCAATTTCTTTTGTGTCAAACATGCTGTGACTAAGACTGAAACAAATTAAACCATGTACTCTTTGATCACAGAGACAAACTAAAGTGGCAACAGAAGAAATAAAGTAAAACATTAGAGTCTTTAATAAGCATATTTTAGCTTCTTTTCACTAACAATCACAATTAAGGGAATAGACATCAGGCAGTGGAGGCAATATATTTAATACTTATTGCTTTGATTTTGCTGGTGCATGTGATTGTTAATTGTCTTGTTTGGTATTATGTCTATGTAATCTCATTGCTAGCAATCAACACATTGCATTCACAAAAGTTTACTGAGTTTAAATTGCTTTTCTAACTTAAATTTAACATATTCTATATATTAAATACAATTCATCTAAAGTGCATAATGTTGCAATATTAAGTATCATGAAATTGAGATTTTCATAAATAAATATTTTATAATATTTAACAATATTGTGTTTTGTTATTCCATTTGTATAAGATGGAAAAAAAGATGGAATGATGCTTCTGTAGGAACCCATAAGTGTAATGGCCTTTATGCCTTCATTCCCCTCCAGTGTTTGAGAGAAGGGATAAGCAAATGTTATTGCTAGTGTAACCCCATCTTGGCCACCCCCTGTGCCATAGGATATACACCATTCATTTCTTACTATCCACAGGTCCTGAATCCCCTTTGCTAATGGCAGTGCCTCCACCTAGTGGGACATGGGAATACACCAA
>CM044434.1:10789589-10807330 GCA_024363595.1 Xenopus borealis | reverse complement strand
GTTCTCTTTCTCTAGCAAACTGTTGTCTGCTTAGTGAATTGGTGATTTCCCTGCAGATGAGATTTCTGATAAAAAGTAGATAGCATTAGCCACTACGCCCTTTAGTGAACCTGCCCCACAGTTTTGGTCCAATAACAATGGTTTTATTGAATGTACACTAAAGGTGCCATACATGCCTATATAGTCCATCAGTACTTTTTTTTGTTTAAAATAGATCAAACTACCCAACCATCCAGGCATATACTGTATGACCATCTCTACAATCAGAACTTTTAACTTTGATTAATATTTCACCAAGTTCTGCTTGAGAAAAAATGTCCATAGACTCCAGCATTGTGAAAAAGTATCCCAAAAACAACCATTCTTTGACTTCAATTAGTTTTGCACATTTTTTGCAAAAGAAAAAAAAGAAAGGTGGTGAAATTCAATGTATAAGCTGCAACCTTCTCTAGAGTTAACTGTATTAAAAACCTGTATTCTTTCACCCTGAGGAAGCAGAACATTAAAGAAAATACAAAATCTGTAGAGATAGAACCAGTTTAGTGGCGTGCTAAAGAGTAATATTCTGTTACTGTCTCTTTAAATAGCAATTAACCCTTTTAAATCCAGGGCCCTGAATCTCTTTTGCATATGAAAAGTACTGGGAACTGTACTGAACAACGCAGTGCCTTCACCTAGGAAACACTGAGGAGCACACCTCAGGGGGTTTCCATTAGGAAAAAATAAAACATACAGTTTGCAGTAAAACAAATATAAACTTTATGTAAAACTGTATGCAATAACTTTAAATGTAAATCACACGATATAACTTTTCTCTGGGCACAGCTCCTGGCACAGTCTCTCAATGCCACAGTCCCACACTGGATAAATGCAGAATTACTCTGGTAAATTCAGTATCCCTTACCCAAGAGTTCTGTCCCCAGGTAGCGCTACCTGCCAAAAGGTACCTTTCCCTTTGGAGTCAGCAGCTGCTCTCACATGGTGGGTACTTGAGCAAGACCTGTCCTTAACCTGGGGAATCACACAGTGGCCAAAGTATCCACAGGCAGTAGTTAGAAACTGGCTCTCCCTAAAGCTCAAAATGCATTCTCAAAGCAGAGCCAAACGCAGCCCTTTCCAAATTCTTCCTGGTTAGCCTTCAAGCAGCACAGTCACACATCACAGATCTAGCTTTCTCTGCTGGCTGCTACTGCAGAGGTTCCTTTATAAGCTCCATCTGTAACTCTGTACATTTGGCTCCAAAGTCAGGTACCCCCCTCTCCCAGGCATGCATTGGGGTGCCCAGCCAATTAGATGGCTCTCCAGCCTGTGATTATACTGGATGATGTCACAGACAGAAAAACTGGGGAAGGGATGTCTGATCCCCTACAATTCTAACATCCTAAGGTGCCAAAGTTATACAAAAGGGAACAGAACAAAGAAAAGCAAGAATGTACAGACATGATTTGCAATATAAAATCTGTTTTAAAGTTAAAATGGATTCAACACACTATCAGAGAAGGGTAAATATTAACCCATCTTTTTGTGTGTTGAATGCTGATTTCAGGGATGGAAAAATATAACAGTTGACAGTAGCTAACAAGCTGTATAAATTGGATACAGTTATGACTTTGTGCCAGGGGCTTTTTGGCTGGCGCTCAGACTTGCACATCATGCCACTGTGTAATCTCTTGCTAGGGGCTAGGCTCAAGCCCAGAATTTCATGTCATGCCACCATGTAAGTCCTAGCAATACACTAACAAAATGTTGATTTCAGTGTTCACATTTTCTGACTATTATGGGAGTGAGAACAGGAATTCAGGATCCAAGAACAATTTTCATTTAAAAAAAAAAATCCAGAATAGGGTTAAGGCAAATAAGTATGTGAGCATCAGGCAGAAAGACACATTTTCTGATCCCTCACAAAGGTACCAGTTATAAAGGTATGGGAACATAAAAAATATACACTTGAATGTATACTACATTATAGACAACAGCTCAAAATAAAACACATTGTTAAAAATACATTTTTTATTACTAAACAAAACTAATCAGTTGTTATGGTTCAAAGTGTATAGGTATATCACCCACAAAATTATATCACATAAATATTCATGCAATAGCATGGCTTTGTATCTAAAATAACATATTATTAAATGCAACCCCCACAGATCTTTATTATAAAACCTGGTAGGAATTCCAGCACTATTTATTAAACTTCAAATTTTTCTGTTTTTAAAGACTAAAAACTCAAAACATTTTTGAGATGTATTAAGCCATGAAGTTGCTAAAAAACATGTTTTTACCTTTGTGATTCTCAGTAGTTTGTGCTCGTGTTTGTTTGATAAATCAAATTGTCACTGTGACAATTTGATAATGTTTTCGAAAAAGTCACACAATTCGAATTGACACAATTTTGTTGCAACTTTTTCTTGCACCGATTTCTTTGAGCTGTTTTAATGATAAATTAAGGGGATTCAGGTATGGGAGTTTGGTTGATTTATTTTTAATTATAGTGAGAAAAGATTTAGTAAATACCCCCATAGCGTTTTTTTTTAATAAAAATGTATAAATTTTTTTGAAAAATCACTACAAAGGATTTATTTTGCTGCTCTGCATATCCCACACTGTATTAGGTACCAAGAAAAAGCACCCTGAATATGATTGTCCACTGAACAGTTTGATGCCCATTGTGCATAGATTTACCAAAGTATCTGGCATTTAGAGACCCCAATATGAAGTTAGGGCATCCAAATTGTCCAGGACTTTATTTCAGCTAATGAAAAATCAGCGCATTGACTGCATTTTTTGTAGGGTAAAACACAGAAATATAGGTTTACCCCCAAAACCATATATTTTTAGAAAGTATACATTCTACCAAATCTAAAATGGGTACCCATGCCTTTCTGCTCCACACTACTGAGTCGCAAGGCTTTCACAAAATTGTCAGTTTTGGTGAAATATCTGAAAATTGCCTCAAAGCTTCATCTTTCCAGCATCGTAATGTCCATGTATCATTACCAGCATAAAGCAGTCTAAATAGGAGCACATGGGTCTACTAAACACTTTGCTTGGCAATATGCATAGATATGCCAAACTATGTAGTGCAAGGAGACGCCCAAATGACAATTATGTATATGAATTTTCACAGCTGATGAGCTGGCTGCTGCATTATAAGCTCCCTGATATGTGTATTATGTGACATAAGACCCCCTAACAGTACACAGACACTAGAAAACCATACATTTCAAGAAGGTACACATTCTGGCAAATTCAATATGGGTAAATATGTGTTTCTACTGCAAACTTCCAAACTGTAAAGTGATGCTGAACGTAATGGTTTTTATCACATTTCTGAAAATCGTCACAAAGCTTGATTTTTTCCCCAATATATGCCCCGTATTTCATAATGAATCAGCATGAAACAGCATAAAACATCCTTCATATGAATGCCAGGGGACTTAACATTTTAATGCCCCATATGTATAGATATACCAAACTATGTCACACACAGTGTCAAATTTCTGAAAATTTACACAAAGCTTGAATTTTACCCCATTATATGCCCCACATTTTGTAATGCATCAGCATAAAACATCTTACATATGAACGCCAGAGGTCTACCGAACACTTTGATGCCTGATATGCATAGACATACCAAACTATGTGGCACATGGAGACACCCAAAAGACAATAGTATATTTGAATTTTCACACCTGACATGCTGGCTGCTGCAATATAAGCACCCTGGTATGTGTATTATGTGACATAAGACACATTCTGACAAATCCAATATGGGTAAATATGTATTTCTATTTCAAATTATCACATTTCTGAAAATCGTCACAAAGTTTGAATTTTACCCCATTATATGCCCCATATTTCATAATGAATCAGCATAAAACAGCATAAAACATCCTACATATGAATTCCAGGGGTCTGAACACTTTGATGCCCCATATGCATAGATATACCAAACTATGTCTCACACAGTGTCCTAAATGGATATTTAGCAGAAAAAATTTCCACGGGCAAAATTAAGTAACAAAGAACAGAGGAAAATGGTATAAAAATCACCAAAATCCAACAAAACCACAAAAATCTATGGGTTTTTTTGCCTAGTACAATCAGCAGTCAGAATGAAAGATTGAAAATTTTAGCATGGCCAAATAGGTTTTTTGGACAGAAATAAGCAAACAACACCTATGCAAAGCTGAAAAATGCAATTAAATGGCATAAATGGCTAAATGTTTACTAAAAATGTACCAAATTGCAATACACCAAAATAATGTACAAAAGGTATTGTGCAGTGTGATTAGCAAATATATTATTTGCAATGGCAATAAACCTTTTTTTTTTCATCAAAACAACAGATTATGCAGTAAGAAAAATAAAAAAAGCTATAAAAGTGTGTATACAGTATGTGTGTAACTGTGTTTGTGTGTGCAAGTATGTGTGAGTGTTGTGAATGTGTGAAACCCCCCCTGATCCCCCCAAAAATGTATGTAAGTATGTGTAAATCTACATATTTTATAGTGTAAAATGTGTGCGTTTTGTGAGTGTGTGTTGCACTAACCTGCGTGATGGCTGGCTGAAGACTGTTGCAAAAAGAGCAAGAGGGTCCTTGATGCTGAAGCAGTCCATCCACGTGACAATACGATGAGTTTGGGCGGTGGGAGGGATCCAGGAAGTAGAGGCAGCAGCAAGCACGTGTTCCTCGTGCTCCAGTTGTTGCCTATGTGGCCCCTGGGCGATCGCACCCAAGGACCCACTCATCTCCCCCTCCTGCAGCTTTGAAAGCCTCTCCTTCTCTTCGAGGGAGGAAAATGCTGCAGATCGTAGAATTTACGATCTGTGGAATTTCAAGAGACTTTGCCACAGAACATAGATTCTGCGATCTGTGGCCTTACTAATGCAGTCACTTGGATTTGTAAGTTAAATGCGTCGTGACTCAGGGCTAATTGAAGAAACGGTGTTATCTAAAGTTATCTTAACTCATTTAATGCATTTAACCTTTTCATTAGCATACCAAAGCACCATTGTTTTCAATGGTGAACTCTTTAATTGGATGGGATGCTGTGACACAATATTCTGTGATAAGTGGGATAAATGGGATAGATGAGTTAAGTCACAACGCATTTAACACACAATCCAAAGTGACTGCATCTGTAAAACTTAAATGAATTTTCACTGACTTGAAAACTCAAATCGAATTTGACTAAACTCCAATCAAGTTTTTTCTCTGAAAAAAAACTTGAATGTCAGGATGACTATTAACATCTTCAAAAGGGTCACTGGACCTTTCCAATTGACTTATACATGAACTCGGCAGGTTTTAGGTGGAGAATAGTCAAATTTAAATTAATCCCAGGGTAAAGGTTTGATAAATCTAAATTTGTTTTATTCAAATCCAGTTTGGATTATTCCTAATTCAAATTTGTGTGACTTGACAAAAAAACTATTTGAACATTTGTGTGCAGATTTTCTAAGGGTCGAAGTGAAAATTTGAATGAAAAAAATCGATATTCGAAGTAAATTTTTGAAAACTTCGACCATCGAATGGGCTACTTCGACCATTCGATTAGAATGGTCTAATAGTAAAATCCTTTGAAATTCGAAATACTGTCTCTCTAAAAATACGATTTTTTTTTACTTCGCCAAATAAAAGCTGCTGAAGTGCTACGTTAGCCTATTGGGACCTTCTAGACTATTTTTCTAAGTTTTTTTTTATCAAAGAAAAATCGATCCTACACTAAAATCCTTCAAATCGTTCTAATCAAAGGATTTTTACTTTCCATCGGACTTCAGTGAAAAATCCTTTGTCTTCGATATTCAAAGTCAAAGGATTTTAATTCGATGGTCGAATTTCAAAGTATTTTCTACTTGAAATTTGACCCTTGCTAAATCTGCCCCTTGAATTTTTCTACTCAATCCTTAATAAATCCTCCCCTATGTGTTATTTTGTTAGGTTTTGTTTGTGCTGGAATCAATTAATCGATTCAGCTCTAACACATCTGATAGAATATGGAGCACCCCTAACAGATATAGTGGATCTAACTATTAATTAAAATCTGAAGAGAGAAATGAAGAGAGACAGATGCTGAGAGGCATAGTGAAGAGAAACTCAATTATTTCATAAACAATACTAAAATGTTGATTGTATTTAGAAAGTTTCTCATTTTAGTATGAAGCTTATATTAAAGAGAGTCTGTCATGATTTTTATGGTGTTGTTTTTATTTCTTAATCACACTGTTTACACTGCAAATAATCCACTCTACCATGTCAAATTTCATTTCTAACAAGTATATTTTTTTAAGTTGTAATATTGGTGTGTAGGTACCATCTCAAGTCATTTTGCCTGGTCATGGGCCTTTAGAAAGAGTGCTGCACTATGGAACTGCTTTCTGTTTGTGTTTCACCTACCTACACCTAATATCTGGTTACCGTCCCATTGTTTTGCTGATGGGCTACTGGGGGGGAGGGAGGAGGTAATATCACTTTAACTTGCAGTGCAGCAGTAAAGAGTGACTGAAGTTTAGCAGAGTGCAAGTCACATGACTGGAGGCATCTGGGAAACTGACCATATGGCTAGCCCCATGTCAGATGTTCAAAATTAAATATACAAATATCAGTTTGCTCTTTCTAAAAACAGATTTCAGTGCAGGAGTCTGCTGGAGCAGCACTATTAACTGATGCATTTTGGAAAAAAACTTGTTTTCCATGACAATATCGATTGAAATTTTCATTTTTTGTGAGAGTTTCCCTTTGACTGTTTTAAAAGATAAAAACAAGCTGCAAATTTGGAGCACTGATAATGGTATAAAGTTAAGATATACTTTATTTTCAAATCCCAATGAAAACTTTCTGATTCTGATTAATGTAATCTGGCGGTGATATGATTATAAACTTTGACTAATGTTAGCATTATTGACAGAAAAAATTGATAGCAACTATCTCTGTCCCAGGGGTCGACTGCTTGTTTGTGTATCTAGATGTTTTTGCTGACTCATTTCATTACACTTCTTTTTATAACTGAGTTAGATGCCAAGTACTGTAAATTAGAGGATACTGTATATAAGCAATTTCATGCAACAGTGCTTCCCATAAATACTTGGGTAATACTGGGTAGGCATTCTTCTATAATTATGATGAAAGTGATGCAGTATTACCCTTCCTTCTGGATAACTTTAGTTCCTAAGTGTCTGTTCTTATGTTTTTGCACTAACAGTTGCTGGTAATTTGTAATTGGTAATTTTATGATTATAACCTTGAATTAAGACCCCTTAAACTTGCACAGATGCTAAATTACAAATCCCTTTTATGTATTTTGGCATACTCTGCTATTATAAGTTATGTGTTTAAAGGTCTGAAACCTGTAACTTTTCTTAAGGAAAATTGAATTAATGTTCAAGCAGATTTTATTGCAGAAATACAAACTATCTGAGATATCAGCCACTACAATTTGCCTACAAGGAATGAATTGTGATTCTTCTTTAAATGAGCCACTGCTATCATCGGCAAATGTATCAATCAGTCTTGTTTCCAAGATATCAAGGGAACTAATTAAAAATGATTTAGTACACTGAACGAATGTGGGTATGTATCACCACCCACTTATCTAGGTTTTGAAGTCAGATAAAATACTAAACTAACTAACGTTTAAATAAGATTGGGGTTATATTAAGGGGCAGATTTACAAAATTCATGTGAATAATTCGATCCTAAGATTTTATTGGATGTTTGAATATGCAAATTTGGCCACTTCGATCATCGAATATGCAAAATTCAAGCATATCGAATAGATCGAATAATCGAATATTCGATCATTCGACCATTCGATGATCGAAGTACTTCAACTTTAAAATTTTATTCGACTGCCTACTTCGCCAGATTGAACCTACCGAATAGCAAAAGAAGCCTATGAGAATCTATTCGAATGATTTGATCATTCGATTGAGTTTTTATAATTTGATTGTTCGACCAATCGAATTGCGGTAAAATCCTTTGAATCCGAAGGATTTTAATTCCCTAACCATTCCCATGGTCAAATGTTGAATTTTTTTTCAATTCGAAATTCCAATAGTAAATCTGCCCCTTAGGGGTCCATTTACTTACAATCAAATTGCAATTTTTTCCCACCAATATCAAAAAATTTGATTTTCCTGTATTTCTGCAAAGCTATAAAAATATGAGATTTATTAAGTGCAAAAACCACAAAAACATATAAAGCCAAAGTCAAAGTTGTGTAGAGGTCCTATAGAAGTCAAAAGGGACTGTGCTGATCTGATTGGATCACTTTAAATCAATTCAGTTGTTTGGGTTTTGACGCACATGCCTCATGTGACGTCATTGTGCATGGCACAAATTTCAAATATTTAAAGGGCCTCATCCAAACACTAATTGCCCAATTTCTATTTTCCATTGTTCCTGAGTGTGTTAATCCTGTCTGTTCCTGTTATTGACCACTGCCTGTCCCTGGCCCTTGCTGTGGCGATATTTTGTCTATGCAATTTTTTTTAATGAAAAGCATTTTCTTCAATTTGCAATCCTTCCTAGTAATGAATCTAGAACCTGAGCTCAAGATTGCATTCAGCTTCTCATTTCTTGGGAAAGTATTTTTTTAATGATGCGCTTTATGTGGGGAACTTATGGACTATACTTCTGAAAGCATGAAGGTATATCAGATGAAGAAGCCCTTATTATTGGATATCAGTCATTATATTTTTTAAAAAGAAATGTTCGAAGTGTAAGTAGCATTAGCCTAAAAGCCAGTGAATGCATTCTATATCCACTTGTTAACGGTCTATCTTTCAGATGACCTGCCTCTGTGCGAAATTTTTGAAAGTTAGAACATAGATGTCTCAATCGTAAAAACTGACTGTACAAAATGCTCAGGATGAGGCAAGGTCTGTAGAACCTCTACACACACTTTGTGAACAGGGCTCAAACAAGTGAACCATTAAGCTGGTCAAAAGACCCAACTTCCAACAACAATTAAAAATGACTTAATTTTGAAAGCTGGGGTCAGTACCACTATAAATTCTGTGCAATGGTCACATTTGTACTCTCATTCTGCATTTTGCAAGTTTGAATATAGACAACTGCAACTAGGGAAGAGCAAATTTTTTGCCTGAAAGAAAAAAATGCCCATTGACTCCAATGCACTTGTCAAACTGTGGCTGTTTTGAAAACAGGGCAATTTTGCTCATCCGGCAACTTGTATGTTGATTGTTACTTCAACAATGGTACAAATGGTAAAAAAGTGAGCTGAAGTCCCAGGGTGCCATAACCACCCGCTCTCATGCTCCTCTATGAGAACAGGGTTGCAGGATCACCTTTCCATTCCTTTTTTATCACACTCTGATTATGCCTACATGAATTACTTATTATTCCTAATTTATTATTCCTTAGTTATTACACTGGTTCCATTAAGTCTTCTTAAGTATTTTTTTTTTATTGAAAATGTGTAATTCACTGTAGACATATTTATATGTTACATATAAAGCACCCCCTCCATATGCAATTTTCCATCTGCATTAATACAAAGAGAATACATAATTGTATCATTTATTGTAAATGGCATCAATTTCATTGCTGCAGGTGAAAAATAATTTACAACAAAATTACCTTGTTTATGATCACGCAGAGTACCAATGTGCTTTAATTGTGCCTTGAAAAAGCTGTGGCTCAGATCCTGCAACAGCTGAAATTTAACAGTGAGATTTCAAATAATACTTTACTTTCTGTATTGGTAATTATAATAATTTTACCCTGTGTTATTGAGCTTCTGTTAATGATTATTCATGTTATTGTTAAATTACTGCTCTGAAACATTTAGATCTGAAGATGGGAGTGCTCACTTGATATAACTTCTGACATTTATTCAAATAGATGAGACAGACCCTGCGACCTTAAAGATATGTTGGGTTGAAGGATTGTTAATTATAATGGAAATATTCTTTCTGTTGGTGCTTAACATGTAATGGCTTTTTCATGTCAGTACTTGAATTGTGGCATGTATATAATTGCCATGTGTTAGATTGCATTTGCTGTTTGCTCTTTTTACCTTTGAGTTTTTGAAACACAGTGTCTTACCCCGAGATGCAAAAAATAGCTGGTGTTATTCTTCGGAAGATGACTGTTCTATCCATATGACTTTACCTTCATGAAAGAATCCCCCATTTGAACAATCCAGGCTTTGCTATGCTGGCATATTCTAGCTGCTAGTTGCCTGGGTAATTTAATTCCGCATGTTCTGTAGCTCTTTCCAAAAGGTCTACCTGTTTCTTCTTCAAAACATTTTTTGCATGGCCTAGAAGCATGGTACCACGTCCTGTAGGAGTACGACTGCTTTCAGCCTCTCTTATCTCACACCCACTTCTGCAAAAAATAAAAGCCTCCACTGTCTGAATATCTCCTTTCCCACAATTCTCAGATTTGGGTTTTTTTCAGATGGTGTTTTAGCACATTTCCTCTTATTAGGTTATGTATGTGTGTCCCTTTCCTGCTTGCTACATATCTACACCAGCTCTGGGGGTTAAAAGGTTAATCCTACAAGCAGTCCTGGCAAAGATCGTTCTGTTTGTGCAGGGAAGGCAGGCAGGCAAGCAAGGGCCACACATAATCAAGTAAGGCAGAATAAGTTAAAGAAGATGAGTTTTTGCAGTGTGGAAGAGGAGCAGAGAATTGTTATTGCATAGTTTAAATATGTCAAAAGAATAACATAGATTTTGCAGTGATATCTCTTATTGTGCCTTTCCCTTCCTACCTTCTTGGTCTCTGTATGCATTATTGCTAGAGCAGGGCAGTTATTAAAATGTTAAACACACTCTTGTGTTATATTCACCAAGTTTTAGAATTTCGTGGGGTTCAGTTATAAACTTTGCTCAACGCAGAATAATTTTCACTGTAAATATATTTGCCCTGCATGTGGCTATATTTATAAAGCTGAATTATATTAATACACCACTATTATTTAATATAAAAACAGAATAGCAATTTGTTTTCACACTGCGAATGTCCATACAAGCTTTTTAAATATGGCGAAAAATCGCAAATTGTGGCAAATTTATGCAAAAACCACAACTTTGGTAGTGGAGAAAATATTTGCAAAACAGTTTTGCACAACAGGTTTGTACAGAGGAAAGATGGTCATCACAGTGTAATATTTTAGCATTCAGGAAAAAGCATTGGCAATACAAACATTTGCAAATAAATATGAGCTGTGCTAACCTTATAAAAGACCCCATCTGTGTGTAATAGTGGTCCTCTTTTTTGCATGCTCATCTCAACATTGCACATATTTTGAGGAAAAATTGCAAAATTAAATTTCTGTGCTTATTGAAGTAATTTATGAATGGAACACAATTCATCATGAAAACACAAACTCTGCACCATAAACAACTTTGGTCACCACAAATTAGCACACAGAGTCAATGACGCTGGAAATTTAGAACCCTGCACTGTGGAAAAAAATTGGAATTGCATAAATAAATTGCATTTGGCACACAGCATTGTGGTTATTAAAAGAGGCTTGTTGTTTTATTTAATCAAATCATTTTTTTTCTTAGGGGGATTTACTAAATTCATGTGAATGATTCGAATTGAAAAAATTCAAATTTCAAATTTTTTTGGGCTACGTTGACCATCAAATAGCAAAAAATTCAATTCGAATTGACCAAAATTCAAAAATTTTAATTCGAAGTACTGGCCCTTTAAAAAAAATTCAATATAATTTTTCTTATTCGATCATTCCATAAATCATATTTAGTTAAAACCCCTCGAATTCGAGGGTGTTTTAAGTTAACCTAAATTCGATGGTCGAATTCCAGGGTTAATTAACCCTCGAATTCGACCCTTAGTAAATCTGCCCCTTATTGTACAGATTGCAAACAGCTACTTAAATAGGGACATTGTAATATTGGTAATACTTGACACTTCCATGAAGCAAATACAGAGAACAGATAATTGCTGAAGGAAAAGAAATCTATATTTATTTATTTCTCATTTTGCAAGGCATACATTTTTAATTTTCCTTTCACCTTCTTAAATGCTTCTGTTTTCTATCTCTTATGTGTAAAATATCATTCAAAATAATAGGCAATAAGAAATCCAATATCATGGCTGAGATGATTAAAATATTTCAGTCTATGGGTTAAAGGGCAGAGCAGAGATTTTCTGTTATGTACGTACAACTCTTTTGAGTTACTTTCAGAGCGCTTGTAATTTGGGAAAATGTATTGGTCTTCACAAGTCTATTCCAATTTCAAGAGGATATCCCACTATCTAACTAGGGCATTGCTCCTGCATTTGTTGGCTACTATTTTCTAGTTCTATAAAAATATAGAAAATATATGGATGGATGCAAGCATGCAATAAAACAACGTTTTTACCACAAGCAAACTAGAAAAAATCTTAGGGCTGTGATTGACACACATTTTCTGTTAAATCCTACTTGAATATACAACTTTTGGACAAGATCTCCTTAGCTTACCAAATGAAAACCTATATGGAAAAATATTAGTGTCATTAATTCTTATCAGTCATTCATTCTTATTTTCAGGAAACTCTAGGACAGCGATTAAACATTCACCCCAAATCTCACCCTACCTGGCCTTCTAGCTGTAAATCAAGGAGAGCTAATTGCCATTTCTGATAAAATTCTCCCTAATTATTCATTAGTATGAGCACCCCTGAAACTGTTCTGAGTCATTCAATTGTATACAATGCTTATCTTTCTACACACACTTTCCAAAAATATATGCTTCCTATAAATATTGCTATATATGAATGAGACCAGTGGAATGGAGTTCTAAGCCATTTGCCCATTAGAGATTTTATAAAACAAATTGGTAACTGAAACCAGGAAGATATCATTTCAATATTGAATTCTACTAAAGTAGAATTATAAGTTGAATTTTTAAAATTTAATTATTAAAAAAAGTTGGTGATCATGTTTTTTTAGCAAATGATTGCATTCACGTTTTATCATAAATATGATAAAATAAATATCAAATAAAAATAATATAATTGTAAAATATTCGCTAATTTCACAAATTGGGTTTGAAAAAAGTTGAAATAATTTATAAAATTAGTAAATCAACCTCCTCATGTTCACTCAAATGTGTCTATCACTACTCTGTCCTTCACCCTGAATAAAGTTTACATTCAGATTGAAGACCTACTATGATGCCTTTGAAAGCCTGTCCAATTTATGAAGACTTTCACTAAACATATTTTGAAGGTATAGTTGGAAAGATTGAACACAGAAATGTGTAAAGCTGTCAGAAAACAAAGATGAAGTGAGATTATAAAGCAATACATCAATGGTATAACAATGTGACATGAGTGAAAATGATTCCACAAGCTTTCAAAATCAGGGAAACACACGTGTGAATGATATGTCATCTTGTTGACTGTAACACTGTAGTATTGTAAATGAGTTGCCTGCAATCATATAACAACATCTTTCCAATGTTAGCACAGGGAAATTACATTTGTTATAAAGATGATACTGAAATGGAATATTTTGTTTGTGCTTAGATTTTCCCAGTTCAGCATTCCATTTGCATGCAAAGCAAATCTGTAATATTTTACATTTGATATATTATGCACATGAAATCACAGGAACTGCTCTGTACATCACTTAAAGTGTGTGAAAGCAAAGAAGACAAGACTGTTGAAATAACAATGGGAAAAGCAAAAGGAGACTGTAAATTCAAATGATAATGTACCACAGATGATATAGGAGAAATTGTACAAGAAAAACATAATTAAGTCTTTATCTGCAAAGTTAAATCATTTTTCATTTTAAAATGACAGAAGACAAGACTACATATATATATATATATATATATATATATATATATAAACAAGTAGTGGGTGCAGGCTGCACACCTCGAAGAGGAGTCATCTACCTGGGTGCTCTTGGTAATTTGAATCAAATAAACATTGTGCTTGGTTCCGGCACTCACAGGTTTTGGATAAAAAAGTCAGTCAGTCAATCTGGTGAAAGCATAGAAGATTTCAGGTTTATTAGATCCGACGTTTCGGCGATATATATATCTCTCTTCTTGAGTCCGACCCTGCTTACATACATTGTGAAAGTGTAAAGGAAACATTAAAATAAAGGGGCACATTTACAGTACTAAGGGTCAAAGTGAAAATTGGAATTTAAAAAGTACACTATCGAATAGCCCAAAATTCGATTAGAATTGAAAAAATTAGAACATTCGAATTTTCAAATTTTGAAGTAAAGTCTCTTTAAAAAAATAAAAAATTAACACTTCGCCACCTTAAAGCTGCTTAATTGCTATTTTAGCCTATGGGACCTCCTAGAACCTTTACAGAGATTTTTTTAAAGTTTTGGAAATTGAAGGATTTTTTCCCAAAATCGTTCAAATATAAAGATGCATTCGAACGATTTGAATGATTTTTATTCAATCGAAAATGGACCTATTCCATCCATTTTCGAAAATATCGAAAATAGCCGATGGTCGAATTTCAAATTTTTAAAAATTTGTCCCTTACTAAATCTGCCCCAAAGTGTAGTTTTGTGGTGAGGTTGTTTTGTCATAATTAATAATTCCATTTTCCTATTACAATATTACTTTATACTATTATTCACTTCTAATACTGTGAAAAGCCTTCATTTTTTAACAAGTACAAGAAAGAAAGCATTACATTATAGATAAGATTTAAATTTTTGTAAGTGATAAATCATTTGTAAATAACAAAATGTACATATAGCATAAACAATAGTTATTAGGCAGAAGAAAAACTGTATAGAAGTATAAAGCTTGACACTCAAAAGAAAGTACAATCATACAAACTGCAATTCTAATTTGTAACCTCTTTTGAGCAAGGTTCTTTTTATCTCTTGTATCAGTTATTGAAGATATTTTGATGTAATCTATATGTTCATTGTATGCTGGTATTTATTTCACAGCCAAATATGTTGGCGCTTTTCAAATACATGTTTAATAATAATAATAATTATTGATCAAACAGCCTCATTCATCTGGAATCATAATACTCATCAAGTATTTGTCATAAAGAGTGTTCAGTTATACCTCTTGCCATTTATTTGCTTACACCAAGATATTAGCAGACTAACTAAGCAATCATCATATGAACTGCACACAAATAGATTTTCTTTCAGATCACTGGGTGATAAAATCTAAATAATTACCCTATTTCTGCACACCAGAGAGAAGTGAGCAAAAAATGTAAAAGAAAACCACAAGAGAATCAAAATCATTTTGGACACCCATTCACAAGAAAAGGAGGCCTTTTCATAAAAATTTGAATGTATTTTTTTCTAACTTAAATAAATGTGACATTTTACAAAACTCAAATATTGCTTATTTATTAATAGATCTGCATATAAAAAATAAAAAAAATCTAGAATGCCTAAAATTTTAATTTGACTCATCATTTTCAATGGGTACACTATGCTAAAAATATTTAAAAAAAAAAATGTAAAACTCAAAAATAGCAAATTAAAAAAAACCTCCAAAATGTTGCTGAGGACAACTCCCATTAATCTCTACATGCCAAACTTCTAAATTTAAGTTTTGTAGCTTTATAAATATGGAACTATTATCCATAATTTGAATGTATAAGTTTCAGCACCAAAAATTATAATGACAGTAAAAGTTTTAATTCTGACATTGATAAATTAGCCTCACAAGTGGCACCATGCCAAATGGGAATGCTAACACTTGAACTAATAGTTGTTGTATTTATTGTATAGTACAATCATAGTAAACTTATTTGATGAAAGGGTGACATGACTCACTCTCAAGATGCATGCCATCAAAGTTTGTATGGATTACTAAAAATCAAATCCATTTTTAAAGACTGCAAAATGTTATTATTTTGCTCCTAAAAAAGTCTGACTTCCCATATCTAATATTTGAGGGAGTGTGTGCTCCCAAAACAGGAAACTAATGTAGTGTGTTCTATTACTGCATCACATCCAAAGAGTTGACTTTGTGTAAATAAACATCTATCGCCCAATATTTTTGTTGACATGTGAACCTGGCAATGTGTCAAATTTTTTGCATCGTTCCTCAAAGCGGCAGCAATACTCATATGCAAACTCACTGCAAAATCATATACTGTATAACAAGAAATACTGTGATACTGTATATCCTGAATTTATAGTTAATTTAAATCCATCTGAAATGCTACAGGATAAAGAATAGCTATTACTCTACGAATCGCTGAAAGACTGACACATACATCCCTAGTAAATAAAGAAAAACACGTTTGGTGGAAACTCTACAAAGAAAACAATACAACAATATTTGTACATCTGGTGAACATGTTTTACTATTCATTACTCCAGTTAAAAAAAAAGTGAGAGAATTTAAAAAGTGAGCTAAATATACATTTAAATGCATAAGAACATTCCAAACAGTCATATGAAGCAGAATGTAACATTTTTGTGAAAGTTCTGAAAATAGCAATCCTAATTATCTTACTATCTTTTCCATTCTCTGACATGTTGTGCTGTGGTGCACCGCTTGATTTCAAAACAAAGTTTGTTTCATCTATTTTTTTTTTAGACTCCAGACTTAGTTTATAGCAATTTAAAAGTACTTTATTAGTGCATTTGTAATTAATTATTTGCTTAAAGCTTGATGGAAAATAATGATATTTAACTGTCCAATACTGTGTAAGCAAGTAATCATTAGCATTTTATCATTGGTGCATTGTTAAATCTCAGAGTGCATGGTTACAAAACATATAGAGAATATATTATGTAATTAGTCATTTTATGTGACTATGAATTTATTTTATAATACATTTTTATTGGTGTTTCAACTTCTCAAATTTTATCACCAACAAAATAAATAGCTAAAATCCAAGTACAAACCAAAAGTTCTTTTGAAATAGAGTTCATCCTAAAAACCCTGCTACAATTGGAGGCTCTGATTGTGCCTAAGGTCTTCAGCTGTCAGTCTTTAATAAAAGGCCCAACTGAGCTCTGCTGTGCATTTATTTCTCAACAGGCTCTAGAGAGAGTATAGAAAGAAAAAGAAGGAGGTGGGAGGTCAAGGATCTGAGCTGTAGAACATTGTTAATAAAAATTGACTTTGTAGATTACTGTGGATTGCCAAGAGACTGGGTTTTCAGTAATGCCAAGCTTTCACAATCGGATAAGCTTGGTAGAAAAGATATTGTTAAGAACGTGATTTTAAGGTTATTGGTACATTGAGTGTTTCGATCTCCACAGCCTTCCAAGGGAAACCACAGCAATCAAACTAACTTAAACCATATGTACTTGTTTGCCATTATAGGGTAATGCACTGCATTTCAACATTTTACATGTAGTGGACTGGCTATTTCTCATACCACATGTCAGAAGGCTAAATTATGATGTCCTATTTATATAGGAGTCCTTGTACAGGATAAGGGGCAAATTTATTATTACTCCCGGAAATTAGCTTGACCAAATTTGCAATTCGTTAAGCATTAGACCATCGAATGCTTCTCGAATTGTTTTAGGCTATCATTTTGCTCACAATACGATTTCTCGATCAATTGGTACGATTGGATACCGATTGTTCGATTTCACAGAAAAATCGTTAAATTTAATTCGAGATTCCGAGGACTAGGGATGTAGCCAACGTCGGAAAAAAGTTCGCGAACATATTCGCGAACTTGCGTAAAAAATGTGAACGATTAGCGAATGTCGCGAACTCCATAGACTTCAATGGGAAGGCGAATTTTAAAAGCTAAAAAATACATTTCT
>CM044434.1:10690335-10711535 GCA_024363595.1 Xenopus borealis | reverse complement strand
AATTGTAGTTACACCCTAGAGGAGAGAAAACTAGGGATCTACACAGTGTTGGAGATGAACACAAGATCAACAATACTCACAGTTGCCAGTATAGCATCTGCAATAATAGAAATTTCAAAGCTCCCAAAGCATATATTGGTGAAACAGAACAAGGGTTCCGAGGCTGATAGGCCTACCTGTTGTCTATCCTCCTGTCCCTTCTCTTCAGGCCAATAACTTTGAACTCCAAGCACAAGGGCAGTTGGCCTCAAAGATTCTATGGCCTATCTAGTCCTTTTTGGCCTCATCACTTGGCCTCTCCCTTATCCTTCATTGGAGCCTCAGCTGCTCAACTAGCTGGCCTACAAATCTCCCACCTCCTACCACTGATCTGACTTATCACTAGTAAACATTTTTACTACACTGTTTACTCACTCGATACTTCATTGAGGTAGTTAGTAGGCTCCTTCTTCTCACATCAACCAAAGAGGAGGTGACACACTGATCTGCCCCCTTATGGAGAACCTACTTTAGAAGTTTCTTAAGGGGACCCCCCAACCTAGAACTCCACAAAGCCTTGAAAACCAAAATACAAAATTTAGATATAATATACTTATAAAGTATTTTAAAGTTTTTTTTATGTCTTAATCACATTGATCTCATCTGGACTTGTGAAGGGTACCAGAGTATGACTAGCATGTTAGCTGTATTTTTAAATACAGTTTATTTTAAACATTTCTACAGTATTTTACCATATTAATATACATACAGAAAGAGAGCAATGTAATACGTTTGGAGCACTGATATTTCCTACTGAACATTATTTCTGTTCAATACTCAATTTATGTTCAGCTAGTACAGTACCTGTCTCTTTTCAACAATTCTTTAAAGAAGGTTTGTGGTCAGAGTAATTAGGTTTTCTAAATTTTTTATTAAAAGCCTCTTACAATCGTATATTACTTTTTTGAAAGTCAAAAAAATTAAAGATTTAAGAATATTTTTGTTTCCCCTTAGGTCTTAATTGTATCCATATCTATTTAACTGAATCTTTAACCGGTAATTTATGTTCACTTTTTTGTAGAAATCTTAATTGAACATGTATGATGAACTGGGGTTGATTGCAATCCAGATCAACCTTAAAGATTTCCATTCAAAGTGTCTCTCTTCAGACTTGCTAAAATGCATTACAACTTCATTTGCAGCCTTTAATCTTCCTCTCAGATAGTAAGAAATGTTTCCTATGATACTTAAACGGAATTTTGGGGGAAAGGGGCTTAAACCCAAATGTTGGTAATATGAGATGCCACTAAATTTGTTTGCTTTTTGGGGCATTTTTTGAGAATTATTGAATTCTGCTTTTGTTGATGACACTTGCCAATTCATTTTAATAACTGATAAAGAGAAAAACTATTATGTTGAAAGTTGTTCTAAAGAAAAAACTAAAGAAATTAAGGATGTTAATTACCAGGCAAGTGAGCATGAATATAAACTGACTTCTTCCTGTCTTCCATGTGCTTCAATGAGGCATCACCTGCGCTAATTCAATTAAGTCGATCGAAGTTTCCTCATGAGGCAACTTTGGGCAACTTCAGAAATCAAAGCGCTGTGAGTGAATTAGCTGAGGCGATTCCTCATTGAAGTGCACGGAAGGCAGGAAGAAGGCAGTTCGGGGAGATTGTAGTCGGCGGAAAAGGCGACTAAATCTCCCCGAATCTGCTTGTCTGCCCCTACTATAAAGTTACATCGACAGTTTCTTCACCAGTGATTTTGCACTGACAAAGACACACCTGATTCAGTCCTACAGTATATTATAAGCATATGTCAAAAGGTGTAATTCACCTGTCAGAGCACACAGGATTTTTCATCTAAAAATGCACTACATAGGCTGACTTAAAAGCTACTAACTGATGGGCCCTCAGGCTGTTCATTTGACATTGGCAAAGCTCAGACTATTTTTAACATAACATTCATAGTACACTCTTATTATCAAAATTACAATAAAAGTTCTGTTCATCCACGTTACTGAAAATTGGGACAAATGCTTGGGTTGTTTTACATTTAACTATGTTTACTGGTCTAATTTCACATAACACACAAGGAATATGAAAACTATGTTGTTTATGGGAGATCTGTTATATAGAAAACATAAGGCAGATTTTGGTAGATGAGTTTGAAAAAAAATTGCGTTCAACCATCAACGCAAAATGTGTGTCTGCATGAAAGTAGCCTAAATTAACTTCTTGCTGATCCAGAGAAAGGTGAAAATAAATTAAAAGGATTCCTGTCATGGGAAAAACTATTTTTTTCAAAATGCATCAGTTAATAGAGCTGTTCCAGAAGAATTCTGCACTGAAATCTATTTCTCAAAAGAGCTAACAGATTTTTTTATATTTCATATTGAAATCTGACATGGGGCTAGACATTTTGTCAATTTCCCAGCTGCCCCATGTCATGTGACTTGTGCTCTTATAAACTTCAATCACTCTTTACTGCTGAACTGCAAGTTGGAGTGATACCACCCCCTCCCTTTCCTCCCCAGCACAATGGGAAGGTAACCAGATAACAGCTCCCTAACACAAGATAACAGCTGCCTGGTAGATCTAAGAACAGCACTCAATAGTAAAACCCATGCCCCACTGCGTACTATTCAGTTACATTGAGAAGGAAAAACAAAAGCCTGCCAGAAAGCAGTTCCCTCCTAAAGTGCTGGCAACCCTTAGAAGTTATTTTTGAAAACTATTATGCAGAAAAGTGAAAAATGTATTTCTATTGCAGAACAAAAGTTTGCTTTCAGTATTGTTCAGTAATGTTTTCTGTTTCACTGCCATGTTTTGATTTAGGCGTCTTTAAGAACAATTCTGAATTTTCTGTGTGGTGCTTCTTTTAGACTCCTGTATTGTCCTTTTTTAATAAATAGTGCTGTGTAAATAGCAATCCCTCTGCTCTTTCTAGCAACGTATGTAACACTGTGAAAAATGATTTATCATGATCTTTAGGGCACAGGATATGAATCAAACTTTTGGAGTTGTACTGGGAATTCATAGCTGTTATTTACCCCATATTTTCTGAAGTCAGACTTTCTATATATTTGAAAGAGATTTTCAGAACACTAGTAAAGGCCAGAGTTGGAAAAAACGAGACAATAAAAGCTTATTCTCAAAACAGTAAAGAAGAATTCTGTTCCTTTCAACAAAACTACATCCACAATTGCGGTCACACAAAGATTAATTAATGTATAGGAATACTACAATTTTTTTTCACTGAAATCCATTTTTCAAAAGAGCAAACAGATATTTTTATATTTACTTTTGAAATTTCACATGGGTCTAGACATATTGTCAGTTTCCCAGGTGGCCCCAGTCATGTAATGTGTGCTCTGATAAACTTCAGTCACCCTTTACTGCTGCACTGAAAGTTGGAGTAATAGCACCCCACCCCCACATTACACCATCAGCAGAACAGTGGAGCCAGATAAAAGCTGGTAGATATAAGAACAGCACTCAATTTTAAAAATCCATGTCCCACTGCAACTCCTTCAGTTGAGTAGAAGAAAATATAGCCTGTGTTGATGATATAAGTTCTTATAGTAAACATATTCAGATGAGTATTTGACTCCATTTTGAAGACAAGGCCTTTTTAATTAATACGTCACAATGCCAAGTCAGTGCCTGGCTGAGGTAAATTATTATACACTGCTAAAAGATTAGTGCTATAGTGACTACTGCAAGGCCAAGTCTACGTTAAGTAATCAGAAGTTTTCTTTTCAAATAATCAGAAAATATTAGCAGTTCATAATACCTGGTTGTGGTTAGTCATAAAACCTCAAACAAATGGTGTATTTATTACATCACACCACCACACCATCCCAGCTGCTGAACCCCAATTTGGCCTATTAAGTAGCCAGTAGTGTGTAATAAATGGTCCAAAGATGCCTCAGTTCCTACTACTATTTGAATATTAACATGGCTATCATTGCCTGTCTGTAGGGATGAGTAAAATATTTAATCATGTTTCACCACAAAAAAATAGACTCAAATGTATAGTTAAAAAAACCCTGATTGCTAAATGTAGACTTGGTTGTTGCTGTGCTCACTATAGCACTAATATTTTGGCATTTTATAATAATTTGCCCAATTGACTTCAATACATTTTCAATTCATTTTTGCTGTATGTCCTTGACCACCTTTAAAATGCCCTACTTGCACAAATTACCCCATGCACCATGGTTTATGAGAAGCATGTAGGGAGCCTATGAGTAAGTGCCCATTTTACGTCCCAAACCCAGAGCAAACTTTTAGGTCCCGGTCACGGCTAGCTCTTTCACCTTCAGCAACCACCGTTGGCTTCAGGAGGAGCCCCCTGTTACTCGGGTTCCGCCAGTTTAAGCACTTAGTGCTCCAGAATCAAGCCAATAAACCTTGTGGCTGGGTGGCGTGTCACCTGTTAATTTAATCCGGGCCTGAATATGTAATGCCCTTTCAACTGTTTTAAAAGCAATAATATGTTTCATTTCATTCAACTATATGAAATATATGTCATAGCTTGATTCTGGTACATATTTCTTTTTGCATAGCATTTTATAGGATCAATATGGCTTTTCTAATGACTGTAAATGTCTGATGTTCTGAGTCAACCCAGCAGTGGGGCTTCAAATACTTCCATGTAACACAGAATATTCTTATACAGATTTCGATTATGAGAGGCAAACACACTCTCTAGTAGTATCTGCAGCTATATTATCCTTTTGAAAATCATGCATTTGCTGCCTGTAATACCTTTTTTATTGCATCTTGTAAAAAAAAAAAAAAAAGCATATCTAGTGTAATTTTATGGAAGCCTCCTGGACCGTCTTACATTTCCAGCATTTTATTTTGAGGCACAAAAAAATGATTGTTTCTAAATAACACAATAAATCAGAGAATTACCATTTTACTCACACTTCCTTAGCCATCACGCAGTATAATGTATTCACCTAGAAGGACTGCATTAAAAGCACTGATTGGAAGCATAACTTTTTTATATCTCAGATGTTATGAATAATGCAACTTGTTAAAACAGCAAGAAAGATTCAGCATGCATACCCAGGTGCTTTCTGACTGATTCAACCATTCGATAGGGGTCATTTTACATTTTTGGAGCACAGCAGAAAAGTGAAAAAAGGCAGGGCCTTGTGGCCAGTGCCAAAGGGCTCCCTTTTTTCTCATGAATGTATAGATGCTTGCATTTACCAATTTGTATAGTATATGCCAGTTTAATAAGAAAATGACCATGAATGGATCTAACACAGGAACAAAAAAGGGATAGTTTCATATGTATATATATATATATATATATAAATCCCATCTTTTTAATCTTAACTGCTGGTGAAATCCACTTAGTTTCTCCTCTTGTTCGTGCTTTACACATTTGCAAATGATGTTCCAGCAGTCTGGGCAGAGACTAAACAGATGATTAGCTCTGGAGCTTGGAACCTGCAACCAGGTTCATGCTTACCTTTACAAGAACAAACAGTGCCAGCAGCTCACAAGTGCATACTTCAAGTTTGCCAGATGCAACTCCACTCACCCTTTAAGTGTTGAAGCCATTAGCAACTCTAAGCAAGCAAGAAGTCTCATTCACCAGTCAGCACTCTTCTCCAAGCTTCCAGTCTCCTGATGGTGCACATCAGTTTGGACGTGTATAGATTTTAACACAAAGTGCACTAAGCAAAGTCTGAGGCCTACACTTCCTTGCAAAGTACACTGAGGACTCTGGGCCTGTTTAACTTGGATTGATCCCTCTGTTTAGCCTATCCCAACTGGTCCAATGCTGCAGTGACCAGAAACTGGGCGAGTCTGTTTCCAAATTGTATACAACATACACATCCACATGGTCATTAGAATGGTGTCTCTCCGTGTAAACAAACTCAGCAGCCCACAAAAGAGAAATAAGGTCTAACAATTGTACAAGAAACTTCACTTCTGATAACTCCACTAACTTGAGCAATTGCAAGTATGCCTCCAATCCAATCCATAGTAATCGAACTTCACCAGCAGACTCATAGTATACTGAGTTTCTACAGTACAAACAAATTCAGATTCTATAAATTCCTCTTTACATGTTCCTGCTTATCCCTGATTGAATTCCAATGTGGATTGTGTTCTTAAATACACAAGTTCCATGGTTAAGAACAACTGGTGCTCAATTATTGTGCATTGCGTACAGTTGCACAACACCCTGCCTCCACGTGATTGCAAGGGTTCACCTCTGAAAATCTAGGTCTCCTCTGGAGCTAATTTTGGGGACACTAGTGAAAGTTACAGTGCCGCTCATTGTACTATAGCCATACACTAGGATATCAACACACAACCAAAACATACAGGCACAACAATACTACACAGACAAAGGACCTACATTGTATGATGTACTGTTTGGATAATTTAATTACATCTACTTTCCCCATCCTCACACCAGGTACATGGAAAATATGTAAAAATGTTGATGGTCTTGAGAAATTATCAAAGTATCACTGACTTTAACCATCTAGATGATTTACTGAACAATAGCAAATATCAATAGCAATGTGCTCCCCTCCAGTGGAAACATATAAGGGATTAGAAATAATCCTTTCCAACTGAGTGTCCCTACATTGCGGCAAGGGGTAGGGTCTACCTCCACACTGAAATTAATGCTTCTAAATTGGCCTATCTATGTCACAACTCATATGAGTGTTCAAAGACAGAAACTATCTATTGCCTATACCTTGTTAATGGGTCTGTTCCCAGACTTCTCCAATGATGCCAGACTCCTCAGGGCCCTGACTTAATACAATGTATATGGGTTTGGATGTAATAAGTTCTCTTATTTTACTGCTGTGCAAATACATTTTTGTTGAGTTACTGTTTCACTATACCAGTTACATCTCTATTCTTTATTTCTAACAACTAGTTTTAAGATCAAGTACTTTGTTAAAGATTCCAGATGGAACATGATTTATATTCATTGTTTCAGCACCTACAAATATTCCTTTCTTGCCCGGTGTTTATTCCTTCCTTGTCAGGTGTTTATTCCTTCCTTGTCAGGTGTAGAGGTGAATTGGTGGTTTGCATAAATTACTCTGATTTTTTTTGAGTTTTGTGGAGACTGGTGATGTTTGCAGTTCTAAATGTGAAACAAGTTCTCCAGGAAAATCAGATAATAAATAACTAATTAGCAGATTTTCCAAAACAGACACATTTCAGGGCAGTTCTTTTTTATTTCATGCAGTTCAGCCTTCACCCAGCTGTAGTTTCTGTATTTTGCATTGCTATGATGTGCTATGCTGAAATATTCTTAATTGAGACAAATATGGAGATTTTTGAAGATAATAAGTTGGCTAAGTCCAGACAGTGACATTCTGTGGCTATAACAGCAAATAAAGTGCTGTATTGCAAAAAAAATGCATTAACCCAATAAAATGGTGCCACGTTATACAATTAGGTCCATACATATTTGGACAGACACAATTTTCTTTCTAATTTTGGTTCTGTACTGTACATTACCACAATGAATTTTAAATGAAAAACTCAGATGCAGTTGAACTGCAGACTTTCAGCTTTAATTCAGTGGGTTGAACCAAAAGATTGCATTCAAATGAGGAACTAAAGCCTTTTTTTAATACAATCACTTCATTTCAGGGGCTCAAAAGTAATTGGACAATTGACTCAAAAGCTATTTCATGGGGATGTGTGGGCAATTCCTTCATTATATCATTATCAATTAAGCAGATAAAAGCTCTGGAGTTGATTTGAAGGGAGTGCTTGTATGTGGAAGATTTTGCTGTGAACATGCAATCAAAGGAGCTCTCCATGCAGGTGAAACAAGCCATCCTTAAGCTGCAAAAACAGAAAAAACCCATCTGAGAAATTGCTACATTATTAGGAGTGCCAGAATATACAGTTTAGTTAATCTAGAGAAAGAAAGAAAGCACTGGTGAACTCAGCAACACAAACAAACCTGGACAATAGTGGTTGATGTGACCAACACTCTCCATTAAGTAGGTGTATTGTGTCTAACATAAAGAGAAGACTGCATAAAAGTAAATACAGAGGGTGCACTGCAAGGTGCAAGCCACTCATAAACCTCTAGAATAGAAAGGCTAGATTGGACTTTGCTTTAAAAAAAATCTAGAAAAGCCAAACAGTTCTGGAAAAACATTCTGTAGACAGATGAAACCATGGCAAGAAAATATATGGAGAAGGTGTGGAACAGCTCATGATCCAAAGCATGCCACATTATCTGTAAAACATGGCGGAGGCAGGGTGATGGCTTGGGCATGCATGGCTGCAAGTGGCACTGGGAAACTAGTGTTTATCAATGATGTGACACAGGACAGAAGCAGCCAAATGAATTCTGAGGTGTTCATAACGACAGACATAACGTCTGCTCAAATCCAGCTAAATGCAGTCAAATTGATTGGGAGGCATTTCATAATACAGATGAACAATGACCCCAAACATACAGCCAAAGCCACCCAGGAGTTTATTAAAGCAAAGAAGTGAAATATTCTTGAATGACCAAGTCAGTCACCTGATCTGAACCCAACTGAGCATGCATTTCACTTGTTGAAGACTAAACTTCGGACAGAAAGGCCCACAAACAAGCAGTAACTGAAAGCAGCTCCTGTAAAGGCCGGGTAGAGCATTGAGTTTAAGGCCATGAGTTTAAGGCAAAAATTCGCCAGCGACTGCTTTGCACCCATTGGAACACTTTACTTCACCACTTCAGAAAAATTCACTAAAATGCGAAGTTTTGTCCTGCCCGACAGATGCTGGTGAATTTTCGATAGCGTTACTTCAGCAATGCAAACAAATCAAAGCGAAGATGCTTTTGACTTGCACAAATTTGTTAGAGATCTTGCACTCAGGCTAATTTGCATACAGCAGGAAATTTAAAGTTGAGTGGAAGTCTTTATGTTACATGTTAGATCAAATACATTTACACTGATATCTAGATATGTCCAGGGAACCTGAATAAAGTCAATAGATTTGTTTTAATACCCTACAAATGAGCCCATTGTAAATTAATGTTCCATATGTTAGAAAAGGTATGGGAAACCAGGTTACAGAAAAATATTTGTTAGGACTTTTTTTGAACTTAAAAATTTTTCCATTCACAGAATATGATGTAAGTAACTGAAGATTGAGGACATTCTATACACTCCATTGCACTTCATCTGATCTGAGCTGGCAAAGGCATGTCTGGTGAAAGAGGTAGTCCATTTGCCAGAGCAAAAAGTCACATTGCAATAGAGTGTGAGACTCTGCTAGCGTCTATCTCTTTTGCCTGCAAAGTGATTTTTTTTGCCCATTAGAGTCTAGCTGGAGGATTTAAACTATGAGGGTAGGCTATCAAGGTTAATGTTGTTTTCTCTGGGAAAAAGAAGCTTGGGGACATGATTACTCTTTACATTAGAGGGTCGTGTGTGGCGTGTCCCAGAATTTTTCATGCCTGGGTGACTGGTTGACTCTCACTGGGTGTGTTAGAGTAATAGCTGGTTGGAACTGATCTTACTGGCAGGTCTGGGGTCAGTGGATTGCACATTTGCCATTAATGCAGTGATCTTTTTGGCAAGTCTGGGGTTAATCGAGTGCTTATTGTCTAATTGTACAGTGATCTGACTGTCATGAAATGCAGGTGCCCCCATGGGTTGTGGAATGCTCTGGGCTACAATATGTTTTGAAAGATGGGGGTCTACCTTTTGCTGCACATTGTGCTACTGATGCTGACATTTCAAAAATGGGAAAGGATGTATCTTTTGGTATTAGAGGTGTGGCCACAAAGTGGGCCTCATTTAGTCTTAATCTGGCTCTGACACCCCTACAATGGAGAGTTGCATAATCGGTCTTAATTTGCAGCATTTTTTACCATAATTACAGAGTAATTGTTGAATGAGTCTAAAACCTATGCAACAAACACATACAATTTCCAATGTGTGTTTTGTGAAATCAGATGCAACTACACTGAACATTTTTGGCATTTATTTTTTATTTTTTACAATCGATACAGTATTTACCCCATATTTTCAGCATTGCACTTTATATTACACCCATCATAACTGAGTCAAAATTAATACAATTACAGGTGAGCATCTAGACCAACTTTATTATCTACAGGTATGGGACCTGTTATTCAGATTGCTTGAGACCTGAAGTTTTCTGGATAATGGATCTTTCCATAATTTGATGTAAACACAAATACTGTAGGCTGATTTTCATTCCAATAAGAATCAATTAATTCATTAATTAATTATATTAGTCTGGACCAAGTACAAGCTACTGTTTTATTATTACAGACAAAAAAGAAAATAATTTTTTAAAATCTCTATTATTTGATTTTAATGGAGTGCATGGGAGACAGCCTTCCCGTAATTCAGAGCTTTCCAGATAATGGATCCAATACCTGTACTTCCAAAGTTTATTAAAGAGGGAATCTGTATAGTGAAGAGCCAAGAGGAGCGAAAAACCTAAAACCTAGCAGCATACGCAACAAGTTGGCGCTATAGAAATACATGTTAATAATAATAATGATGAAACATTTTAAAGTACAACACAGTGGGATTAATAAGCATATAGTAAATTATAATGGAATGTATAATTCCTGCAGTGTTTGCCTTTGCCTCTGTCTTAACATGATTTGTGCAAATGCTAATGAATAGCAATAGTATAGTAACGTGCATCCCGCTGCTTAACAGACATGACAAATATGACACAGCAACATTGCCAGCTGCTTGCCCCTAGATGATCCATAAATGTTATTCTGATTCATAGACATCACACTTTCATATCACTCACTTCAGAAATAACCACTATTAGCAGTGAATGGATTCTAACAGACAGCTGAGACAATGTGTTACTTTCTTCAACATAATTAACAGTGTATATAAAATTAGAGAACTGTGTTTTTTCTTAAATTATTATTCAAAATATATTAAAGCTTTCTCACCCTTTATGTATTCTCTATTTTAAATGTAAGATACTGAAAGGCATAACAAATATAAGAACTGAAAAACAAAAAGGTTTCTACAATCGGGAAAGCAATTGTTGATATTTCAACCTGTGAAGGGATGCACTGAATGCAGGATTCGGTTCGGGATTCGGTCAGGATTCGGTCTTTTTCAGCAGGATTCGGATTCTGCCAAATCCTTCTGCCTAGCCGAACCGAATCCATATGCAAATTAGGGCCAGGAGAGAAATCACGTGACTTTTTCGCACAAAACAAGGAAGTAAAAACTTTTTCGACTTCCCACCCGTAATTTGCAAAGGAAAATTAGGGTTCGGATTTGGTTTGGTATTCGGCCGAATCTTTTGGGAAGGATTCAGGGGTTCATCGAATCCAAAATAGTGGATTCGGTGCATCCCTAGGTAATGCCTTTCACAATTTAGGATTTAAAAACGTTATTTATAAATCACCACTATACTTTTTTTTAACCAGATTTATGAAAGTGTAATAAATAAATAAATAAATAAATATAAGTATATTATCCCTTCACAGAATATGCAAGGACTCCTACCTACAGGTTACTTCCAGTGCAGGCTCCCATTTCCAAGCGCTTGTTCTTGTTTCACCTATATCTTGAAGGCCATGTGCTAACCATGTTGTATTTACATGTGTTACACACATGCACTATGCTGATTTCCCATGTGTACATAAGGTGGCCTTGTACTTGTGCACCTCTGCTCTTTTCATCCATAGGGCTATGACTAGTGAAGAACCAGTGACAAATTTGCGTAATGCATTGATGTCAATAGGTGTCAACATTTTTTTTCCTTTGACAATTGTTTTCTCTCTCCAAATTAATTAAAGTCAATTAGGGGCTTTTTTGTGGCAAATTTTTTTGTCTTGGTGACTGTTTTGTTGGGGCAAAATTTACCTTGGCGGAAATATTTGTCTTGGCAACTTTTTGGTCCAAATGCATTAACGTCAATGGGTATTTTTTGTTATGGTGACTTTTTTGTCTCTCGTGGTGATTTTTTTGTTGTGAAAAAAAATTCTCTGTGCATTTTTGCCTCAGTTTCGTTAAAAAAAATTGCGGAATTTCACAGTGAATCCACACCTGCTGAAAAAATACTGTAGCTAGTACTATATTAGATGTCCCCAAGTAAGTGTCATTCTTGGGTTATACTCAAGCCTTCCCTTAAACTTCTTCTTTGTGACCTGTCCGGAGATTGAATGATTCTTGTTTACTGCTTCTACTGACCCTTTCCTGTTTATCATGTGGATTTTTGCAGTGTGCCTTACCTGGATTTTTTTACTATGTTTTCCTCTTTGTATCTCACTTACTCTATTCTCTGATCTCTTTGCACCAGCTCCCTGCATCCATCATAATGTCAACTGGTGTAAGCATGAGCTAGTTCAAATAGCCATACAGTATAAGATCTGCTTATTTGGCTAGGTTGAAGGGAATGGAAGAAATACCAGCCTACATGACAAGAAATGCTTCAAGTAGCCAATGCAGTACTTGATCAGAATTTTGGCCAGATATCAGCCAGGTAGTCTCATTGGAGGGCCCCATACACTGACAAATAAGCAGCTGAATTGGTCTGAAGGACCCAAATTTACCCATGCAAATATGTTATATATATATATGTATAGTTACATTGTGGTTTAATGTAAAATTCAATAAGAAAACATGAGGTAACTGTGACTCAGTAATACACTAGGGGCCAGATTTATCAATATTTGCACTTGAATTTTATCTTAGAAATCTCTTCATTCTTGTAGTAGTGTGTGGGAGTTGTATTTTCAAAATATAAGCTATTTTGTGAATGGGAATTTTGAAGGTCAGTTTGAAACTTGTCAGATTTTAAAAAAATGAAGAATACATTGAACTTGAAAGTTCAATTTTGATAAATGTCCCTTCCCATCTTGAATAGTCTCATAACAGTATACCTTAAGGAAATCTTAGGTGAGTTTACCAATCACGTGAGGTCTTGGTCATTCTCATCATTTCACCCTAACGTGTTTTTGGAATGAAGAAAAATGTCCATAGCTTGCCAAAGTTTTTTTCTGCCTAAAAACACAAGAGTAAATGTTTTTAGTATTGCACAATATTACTGTAGATTTTAGCAAAAAAGCAAAAAAGCAAGGCAAGAATTCTCAACAGCTCTTTAGATTTCTCAGCCATTCAAATAAACAATGATGAGCTCATTGACCTGAATGGATTTTGACAGGTTCAAGTTTTTGAAACTGAGAAAATGGATGAACAGAAAATGCAGAAATTTCACTCTGCAGGCAAACAGTTTTTTTTTCATTGAGAATGAAATTATTCAGATAATTCTGTCCTCTGTATAAGAAGGATTTTAATGATAGTAATTGGCATGTGGGTTAACTGATTAATGTGTCAAAAGCAGGTAAAATAATATAAATAGCTGTGATACAAACCTGAATCCCCACAGTTTGGCTTCCATTTGAATTTCCTCAAAGAAATTCATCTCCTGCACAGATGATATCAGTTTGTTTTGTTCTTTTAATAAGGAGAAGAGGCAGTATGCAGTATTATAGAAAAAAAAGATAATATGGCTTTAA
This sequence comes from Xenopus borealis, assembly GCA_024363595.1. NCBI lineage: Eukaryota > Metazoa > Chordata > Amphibia > Anura > Pipidae > Xenopus > Xenopus borealis. The sequence continues at coordinate 10,698,011 of CM044434.1, read as the reverse complement.
GTGGTCATGTTTGGATTTTAATGAGACTTTATCGCATACAACAGTGGATAAACTGATGATTTATATCTGGCTGTGAAACGTTGTGCTCAGGTATTATAATATGGCTTTCTGGCTAAATAAATCCTTGTGAAAGTGTATCTCTGCAGTTGTGTCATAGAATGAAATATTCAATGGAGATGTGCAATTATTTCAGCCTCTTTCAAAGCTAACAGTGAACATGAAGTTTTCTCATGTATTAGTAAATTACAGACTGGAAACAAACTGCTTGTAGTGTTATGGAAATTCACAACATAGCTCCTATTAATGGTAAGATGCAATGGATTTAAAAATATACCCAAGCTGATTGTGTCAAACAAGCTATTAATGGTACCTTCACAAACTGGGAGAGATACTGAGAGAGGATCAAACTCTGGAAACCATTGTACAAACTGGTAGCAGTGTTATGTATTCTAATGAAAGAACCTTGACTTGTAGAATGGACACATGATGAAGCATTCCCATATACTGTACATTCATTATAAATTTTACATTTATGTTACAAAAAAAATTAAAACATTTCTCATAAATAGTATTCCTACTAGATATCTGTGCGGTTTCCAGAAAAGTGATCTTTTGATCACAAACATTAAATAAACCTAATAGGATTGTTTTGCCACCAATTTGGATTTGTGCAGCTTAGGTACCATCAAGTAAAAGGTGCTGTTTTTATTATTACAGAGGAAAATATGTATATTTTTTACAATTAAAATTATTTGCTAAAAATTCTAATTCTGAGCTTTCTGGTAATGTTTTCTGTATATGTCTATATAGTATCTGGCCATTTCTGCAAGACTTGACTGTTAAATAGTCACAAGCAAAATTTTTCAACAAGTTTCCCCATAGACTGTAATGGGTGAAAAAATGTGTCGCAAGTCAAAAATTTTTGTGCAGTATGTTCTGCATCAAAAGAAATTGTTGCCCATAGACCAATACATTGTGGCAAATTTTTGCCATTTTGTGAATTTTCGACAAAGTGAAATGGGTCAAATTTCATTGTAGCAAATGCCAGGTTTCCTACATCAAAGACAATGTGAGCATGCTAATACTGCAAATATCTCAGGAACCAAACACAGAATATGATGTATATAAATACTCATACAAACACTCTATGGTGCATATTTAAGCATACCTTAGGTAATAATTACCATACCTCAGCAGGATGTAAGGCATTTGAACTTCATTTGCAACATCTAACTGGCTGTGGGGGAACAATTTTCCATAACATTCGTAATTGTGCATGCTTTCTGAGCATTGAATGCTGTGACTTACAATGGTATTGCTATAGGGCAGAAACAGAAGACCTTTCTACAGTACAGGAACTGGATATAAGCAAATGAAGTTTATTTCACTGAAAACATTGTTATCCCCAAAGAAAACAACTTAACAAAGTTTTACAGTTTGTGACAATGTTGTAATTATGGGGCAGATTTACATTCAAATGATCGAACGATCGAATATTCGATCGATCGTTCGAATATTCAAATCGAATATTCGAACAATTTTTTAAGCAATTGATCGAATTTTTTATATTTGATCTTAGGCAATGTTCCCCATTTCGGTAGGTTTAATCTGGCGAAGTAGGTGGTCGAATTAAAATTTAAAGTGGAAGTATTCGACCATTGAATTTTCAAATATTTGAATAAAATGAAATTTGAATATTCTAATTATTCGAATTCGACTATTCAATGGTCGAATTTGCCTAACTTGCATATTCAACATTCGAATTCGAATCTTTTTGAGAATTCGATCGAATATTTGAATCACTCGTGTGAATTCATGTGAATTTATTAAATCTGTCCCTATATGTTAGACCAATTTTTACTGAGCTAATGGGATTTAAAGTCATAAGGACTTACATTTCCCTTTTTACCTCCCACATAGCGAAGGACCATTCCTGTGTGTAGTGTAGTCAAGTGTAAGCCTTGCTCTACTGTATTAAGCTGGACATAACCTATCATAGTCCAAAGTAGTGTTACACTATGTATAGTGATGCTCGAAATAATTTTGTCCATTGTTTGTTTTTAATCTTATACTATTACTGTGCTTTTCATTATCTATGGATACTCACTACTGATATTTTGCTGAGCATTTATAAAACAGATGATGCGGTCCAGTACATTAGCTCTGATATAGACTTCACTGGCCATGCAATGAACACTGGAACTGATTATTTATAAATCATTGTGGAATGTATATTTATAGGTGTGTGCCGTTGAAAATGAAGAGATTCACCAGATTATTCATTTAATGCTAGACTCCTATAAAATATCAGTGCAGCATGGCAGATGCTTGACAGATCTGTTTTATAGAAAATTGCTGTATAGAAGCCATATGAGAAAACACCATGCACTGCTTAGAAATCATAAGAAAGGATTTTTTTACCTCTGGAACACCTGGCAGGTAGGAATGAGTCAGTTCAACCTGATGGTAACTTCTTCACCTTAGCTACTATGAGCTACTGTAATGAATGACCAAATCAACATTTTAACCAAACCTTTAGGGCTTCGTGCAGAGAGCAATTAAATGCCGGTATTGCTATAGTATGTATTTACCATCAAATTGGTGCTCTAGCCAGGATATAACTCCCTTTTCATCTATCTAACAGTTAAAAAGAATAAAACTAACTTTCAAACTGCCTGTCTTAGCATTAGTTATTTCTGATGCATGCTGGATTGTTGACAGTTCTAAAGGGATATTGCAATATATGTTGTTTAAAGGGTAAGGCATTTTTTAGTAGCTGTATGCACAGAATGTCTCAATGTCTTAAATATATTAATGGGTTGAGTACAGAGGACCTCTTGTCTTTGTCTATGTATTTTGTGGTCACAGCCTCAATGCACCCCCGCCTAATGGTTTTAAAAATTAGTGGTGAGCACAACTTTTTCTTGTTTGTTCTAGTTATACTGGAGCAGTGACCAGCTCCTTGTTGTAGCCCCCACCCTTCTCAGCTATAGTCAGGTGATCCCACTGGTGTCTAATAAAAGGGCATCCATGTTGGGAGTTTTACTTTGAAAGCAGCAAGTAAGTTGCAGGTAAAACTGAGCCCCTTTGTAAAATGTATCATTAAGCAATAGAATTCTTAATGAATCAGATGAAAATTGAGTGTAGGACTGGCCAGATATGGGATGACTTTGAAGTAGTTCGCCAGCTTAAATATATTGCAATATATGGACAAACAATCCCTGTTGTTTAAAGGGTAAGGCATTTTTTAGTAGCTGTATGCACAGAATGTCTCAATGTCTTAAATATATTGATAATGGGTTGAGTGCAGAGGACCTCTTGTCTTTGTCTATGTATTTTGTGGTCATAGACTCATTGCACCCCCGCCTAATGGTTTTAAAAATTAGTGGTGAGCACAACTTTTTCTTGTTTATATATATGGACTGCTTTGCATGCAACAAAAAAGGTTTATAAAATGGTTGAGACACACACAAAAATTGTTAAAGGGAATTATGTCATGATTTTTATGATGTAGTTTTTATTGTGAAATTACACTGCAAACAATTCACTCTACCATGTAAAATTTAATTCCTAACCCAATAAGTATATTTTTGTCTTCGTTGTAATATTGGTGTGTAGGTGCTTTCAGAGAGAGCCAGTGATGCACAATGGTACTGCTTTCTGCCAGGCTATTGTTTCCCCTATTCAATGTAATTGGAGTCACAGTGGGACATGGATTTTTACTATTGAGTGATGTTTTTATAGCTACCAGGGAGCTGTAATCTGGTTACCTTCCCAGTAATATCACTCAAATTTGCAGTGAAGCAGTAAAGAGGGAATGAAGTTTATCAGAGCACAAGTCACATGATTGGGGGCACCTGGGAAAATGACAATATGTGTATCCCCATATCTAATTTCAAAATTAAATAGAAAAGAATGTTTGCTCTTTTGAAAAAGTTTTCAGTGAAGAAGTCTGATGGAACAACACTATTAACTGATGCATTTTGAACTTCCTGATTTATATAAACTGTTATGCAAACTAATTAAGACTATACTGTTGAATAACAGTTTTGTATAATGTATTTTTGGACCGTTATTATTTTTGCTGGGGTTTTTGACCTTAGCCAATTCCGACCCATTTGAACGGCACAAGTGGTTCATTTTTACAAATGTCCAATCTCATATTGAGAAGAGATTTTTAAATGACGCATTTTAAAGAGGCAAAGATGGAAGTTAAAAAGGAGAAACAGAAACTAGTACTGTTGAATATCGTCTGGGTGATTATTGTACAGTCCTAGTTTTAGAAATAGGATAAAAGGTTCTCTCAATAAAATAGCAGTATCACTGTAGTGTGGAGGAAAAGCAGAAATGCAAAAATAGCCATGTGTTATCTTATATTAAAGCATATTTTTAAATTTATTCTTAAAGACATAATATTTATAATTGGTACTTCTTAATGCTTTAGCCACAGAGATCAAAAATGGCACATTAAACTGTACCTTTGAAGTCATGGCCTCTTTTAACTTTCATATAATTTTGCATAATGAGGCAGGTCCAGTGCAAATTACACACAAGTCAAATTATAATTAAAATGTAAATTATATATTACGGCAGTGCTGTTGCCATTTTGCCTTCTTCAAAATTAATTTTTTTTAAATTAAGTTTGTAAGAAAAATGTGTCAAGAAATAGAAAAAATGCTAAATACTGCATAGAAATATATATTTTTATGACATATATTTGCATATACATATATTTTGTATTCCAGTATAAGAAAGCACTCACAGCAACAAGGCTCTTTCATCCTACAGGACAAATTAAACAAGTATTGGAGGACGAAAGAGCCTTTTGCCGTGAGTGCTTTCTTGTACCAGAATATTAATTTATGGTTAGCACCCAGCTCATGTGGTTGTATTGGTGAGTGCCGATAATCTATATATATTTATATCGAGAAAGAGAGAGAGAATAGCATAATGATATCAGATAAGACATTAAGCTCTGTGTTCATTCATATAGATTCTGTATGAAACCATAAATAGGATGACTTTGGCCTAAAATATATTCTTAAGGTTTTATGTACTTTCTAAGTATTTTACGAGGATTTTATATTTCTTTTGGATATTATTTGCCGCTATCCCTCCACAGGTTTTTAATCAAACTCTTTTTCTTCAGGTTGCAATGAAAGCCATTTCTTAAAATGACAACCTACCATTATACTGCTTCGAGTATAATGGTAAAATTACATTTATTTCTAAACAATAAACTACTCCACTGACTAACTGTGTAATTCATTAAAACATTTATTCAAGAGAAATTTAAACCCCCAGTTTTCATTGAGACTTGTTGTTTCAAATTAAAAAGCAGCCCCAGTGGGATATCTATTCTCTGGCAACCACTTAATAGCATGAGAAATGACCAGCTGTGTAGTTCACGACATACTGTATAACTAGGGACAAAATGGGGATGTTTCAATGTGTGCAAATCAGAAATTTACAACCAGAGGGTTTTGGCAAAGTAGTTCACCCCAATTTTTTTGTTGTGGCACAATTTTTTTTTCACCCATTGGAGTCTATGGGTGTCTTTTTCATTGCGAAACCATGAATCCATTGCCTGGAAATCATTTTCCAATAACAAAAATTCTATCTCCAATATACTACATTATAAATAATTTAATTTTAAAAAAACTATTCCTTTTTAATATTTAAAAATAAAAATTTAAATATGGAGATCCAAATTACAGAAACATGTTGAATGTTAAATTATGGGTATCAAAATTACAGAAAGGTTCCTTATCTGGAAAACCCCAGGTCCCCCACATATTCTTGATAACAGGCCCCATACCTGTACATGCATTCTAGAACAATCATTTGTTACTCTTTAGTTACCCATATTTGCATGTTAGTTGTATTGTGCTAATGGATTTCTGCAAAAAGCTATGGACCAATTTTTTCACCCATTGAAGTCTAAGGACTGCTTTATCTCAGCAAAACCTGGCAAACATTTTGCTCATGACTCATAGCCAATTTCCTGGTGTCTCCTAGGACTGCAATAGCTACGAGATGAGGAGTCAACTTTCCATTCAAAACATGACATTCAACTCTCACTGCTACATGGACTGTTTGCTATCATACCCTCATTAGTTTCATAAGAAGTGCCATGCCCTCATCTCTTGGCTGAAATACCCCTTGACGTAAGATAACTTTTTCCATGGCTTGACAAATATATGTTTTAGTTCAACACATGCTATAGAACATTCTATTGCACAGTTGTATGAATAAGTATAAAAATATATTGATTCTTTTAAAGGAAATAAACAGTTAACATTCTGGGTTCCATAGTTTAACAACATACTAGGGAATCTAGGTTTTTTACTGCAGCCAGCTTGACTTTATTATAGTTCTTTCTGTTTTTCTCCACAATCCTTGTCTTTTGCATATTAGATTCTACTCTATTCCATTTATTTTCTTCTCTCATCAAAAAAAGTAGATGTTGCTTATTGATGACCAGCCTTTTAGTTTCCTTGACAGAAGAAACAACTTTGACAACTGAAAGATTGCGGTGCCATTCAAGAGAACAATGAGACACAGAAAGAAAATAAGAATTGATGTTTAAAGTGCGAGAGCCTGATTGCAATGTGGAAAGGAGAGACGCAGGAGACCATGGATTGGAAGCAATCGAATAATGAAACAGAAAGCAGCAGATGATCTTGCAAGTGCCATTCCTCCAGTTCAGGGGCAAAACAAGTTAACGTTATTCATGTTGTTTCCTTAAGGTTCTAATGTGGTATGCCTTTGTGTTATCCTGAGAATCACTGTGAAATGTTTGCCTCTTGCTAATGATGTTCTCTCAGCAATTCTGTTGCCAATTTGATGCTGTGCATATCTGATATTACACATTACCAGGAAAGTTGTTTGGAAAGCGTTAATTTCCCCGTGGTGTTTCAACCCAGGGATCCTATAAAATGTGAACTTAATGTTGCAATTTGAAAACTAGCTGCATACGAAAGTTTTCCTGCAGCCAAACCTAGAAAAGAAAAATCCTCTGAAATAAAATGTCTATACTTTTCCTCTGTGGCATCAAACATATTCCTATTGATGATGCACTATTCTAAAACTAATGAATTGTTCCATGTTAATATAGATTCAGCAGTGATCATGTCTACAGCAAGTTGAGCTTTGAGCCACTGCTCGAAAACAATTCAGAACTGCTCCTAAGGTATTTTATGCAGGAGTGTCTGTAAAGAAAATCTGCATCCAAAAGCTAATAGCATTTTAAAAAGCAGATAAATGAACTGGGACTAATGAGGAAGTGGAGTGGGTGGGCCAAGATGAATGCAAATGTCCAGTATAAACCTTCATATGAAGATGCATGGCATCTATATTAACTTGTCACCTTGTTCACAAGGCATTTGTGACTTACTAAAATGCAGATTTGTGTAAGACATATCAGATGTGCAGAATAACAAAGATTGTGTTCACTTAAGCTAAAAAAACTAGGGAAAAGGGCAAAGGTCTGGGGTGAGCTCCCTGTGCAAAGGCCACTTTATCCAGTTTAGCATGACATCTGCAAAAAATTAAAGGCCAACCTTGAATAAAGCCAAGGACAGTCCCCTGGTCCAATTATCTAATTAGAATATATTCCATTTGTTAACACTCTTTGCAATATATCCTTCAGCCTAATGGTGATTCCCTTTCTGTTA
>CM044434.1:10670255-10681083 GCA_024363595.1 Xenopus borealis | reverse complement strand
GAATTGGCTGACCTGCCTTTTAATCTGGGGCAAAATGTGAATTCCCTGTAGTACATGCCCAGTATGGTTGTGGCGCACACCAGGTTAATATTCTGCAGCCTGGAAATGTTCATCTGTTACGATTCTCTGCATCTTAGTTCCCATAACAACCGCAGCATATTCAACATAACTCCTGTGAAGCTGCATCCATATGGCATCCATATACATTCCTTCATTATGGAGCCAGATCTGCTTATTATTCATAAATAATTATTTGCAATATCCTTGGCTGCTTACTTTTTCTTTTTATGCATCAGCCCTATAGTTCTTATTCACAATTATGTTCTTTGGAAATAAAGGAACTGAAAAAATGACACTGAATTGGGAAATGTAATATTTTAGTGTTGAGGTTGCGAGATCTGGCCACTCTAAACGATTGGCTTGTAGATGTTTAGAAGAAAATGAACTATGAGCTGTACCAGTGATACAATCACAGCAGAAGCAATTTCAGAGGCTGGTCAAACAGCGAAAATATCTGCTATGAAATTTTAATCTCTGTTGCTATAAGTTCCAAGATAATTGAGCCCAGAAATGGGAATCTAGGGCTATCTAGGTCCATCAGTAGGGTCAGATGTGTTCAATTTTACATTTTATCATCTAAAAGGATGATACTTTCTTTGCAATATGCTATTTGAAAGAAAGAAATGTCATGTACTGCATACAGTAGGTCTGAAAATAAATATTAGAATCAGTTTCTGTTTCAGGTATTTTACGCTTAGAGATGGCATTTCTAATGCTTACCAATTTCTACCACATTTTTTGACTGAAAAAGTGTGCCTATATCTGAGATATGATTGCACAAAATGTATTGTATGGTAAAGCCAAACCAGCATTCTGTCTGTTTATGGCACTATCCAGTACCTTCATGGGACACTGTTTAGAGGAAATTTAAATGTTATTCTGTCTAATTAACTTGACAGTTCCCATTGTTAAAGAAGTCATACAAATTTAAGATGCTTTCAGTCTCTTCAGAGCAAGACACCATAGGGCCCCATATGTGGATATGGACAAGATTAGGCATACTAGACAGGCTCAAATAAAACATGACATAACTAAATGGGGAACATCATGTTTCGTAGGAAATAAGAACTGAGCAGACTGTAATGTAAGGAAAGGGCTAATGAGCTTACAGTATTTATTAGTAGTCTAAAGCAGTTTAACAATTAACAACAGTGATTAATCTTGAAACCATTTCAATACTCTTCAGGGCAGCTTCTACCACAATTACAGGGAGACTTTGGCTGAAAAAATTAAGATTCAAGTGGATCTTAAACTTCTAAAAATGAGGAAAGGAGTGTTGAAAAAAGCACACTCTTCTAAATGTGAGCACTCACCAACCCAAAAATAAAGTATATCACGCATACAAAATTGCCACCAAAACACTTAAAATATACTGCTATGCTATACAATCCAATATTCAAGGAAGCCAACAAAAATATTATGCTTTGTAAAAATGGGTAGGGAATATAAATCAATTGTAGCCATATGTCATACAGTGACTGTCCCAAACCCCAAATGCACTCATTAAGTTTTAAAGCATCTATTGAACTGAGAGTCAAAGTAACTTCCACTCTCTTCATCCTCAATAGTAGCGCACAGAGGTGCCATCATAAAAGATGATGTATTTCAATAGGTGTTTCCCTTTTATCTCAAAGGCATTCTTTCCTCCTCCTATCGCACATTAACTAATTTGAGCTCCACAGAATCTGCCCTATGACTAGTTTGCTTGTCTAAAGGATTTTGGACCTTGGACACATCTCTGAGCTAGTGGTTCTTTATCCCCTGGCATCATCTGCCAAAGAAACATGTGCTAACATTTTTATATATGGACTTCCAGGGCAAACCCCCTACCACTTGATTGACACTGAAGGATGCCTAATTTCTAGTATGATTAATAAGGGAATTCCCAAACACATAGTGAATGGAACAGTTTAGAGTAATAGAACATATACATTTACCCTTTCTTACAAGCTTTCCTGGTTATCATGTCTCACTAACTGCTCTGCCCTATACCAATTGCCGTCAAACTCTTGAAATGTCTTACCTAGTGATGGGCGAATTTATTCGCCAGGGCCGAATTCGCGGCGAATTCCCGCGATTCGCCGCTGGCGAATAAATTCGCGAATCACCTGCGAAATTTCGCCTGGCGAAAATTCGCCAAAAAACGAGTCGTGCGTCGTCAAACGCGTCCCGCGACTCGTTTCGGCGAAGCGAATCGCGGGAGATTCGCCCATCACTAGTCTTACCGTCTCTGTTCTTACCAGCTTTCTTCACTCCAGTAATTTGTAAAGTCTCTATTCTCATCCTCCTTGATGAAAATTCTCCTTTCACTTGGTATTCACAATCAAACTGCATACGGTTATCATTGTATAATTGAGTACAATGCCTTGGGGCAATATTTCACTTACCCCTTTTCTTGTATAATTGTCTAGAATTACATCTTGGAGAGGACCTACTCCACTGTTTAAATCTCAATTAATATAGGATTACAAAGGATTACTTAAAAAAAAAAAAATTTAAAACCCTTTGTGCCTGTGCATTTTACCACATCTCTTAAAGGTATACTGTCATAGGAAATGCTTTTTTCATGCCTTTTTCAAAACACAAAACACATACGTTAATAGTTCTGCATTGAAACCCCTTTTTCAAAAGAGCAAACAATGTTTTTATATTCTTTTTATTATATTTATATTTTGAAATCTGACTGTGCTCTGATAAACTTCAGCAGAACAATGGGAAGCTAACCAGATAACAGCTCCCAAGTACATATAAGAACAGCACTCATTAGTAAAAATCCATGTCCCATTGTGATTCCTTCAGTTACATTGATTAGGAGAAACAATAGCCTGTCAGAAAACAGTTCCATAGTGCAAAACTGTCTCTTTCTGAAAGCACAAGACCAGGCAAAATGACCTGAGAAGGCTGCCTACACATCAATATTACAACTAAAAGAGTGAATTATTTGCAGTATAAACAGTATAATTTAGAAATTAAAATAACATCATAAATATCATGACAGAATCCCTTTAACTCGTGTGTCTTTATATTCTTCCTTTTTCTCTTATGCTGTAGCAACACCTTTTCACTCCCACATCCAAGGCCATTTAAATCATATGACATGCTGCCTCTTGTTGCTTCTTCTACCCTCTGGAAATCGCATATTTTACATTGCTTTTGTGTACCATTGTGTTTTTATGTAGTTGAGAATTTGAAAGACAATACAGTCACATAGAGTGAAAAACTGTTTAATTTAGGCAGAAAGTAAGCAATTAGTAACCTCTGTTCCAAAGAGCCCCAGTGTCTTGCCTGAAGCCTCACAATATGTACACTCACATCAGTAAATATCTATTAGATAATGAAAATTCTCATTAACGGCAAAACAGCTACATAACTGTTTTGTTCTTTTTAAGTTCTACAAACTTTTGGAAGCTATGAGAGGTAATCTGTAACAATTATATTTTCTCTGTGGTAAATCATTACTGTCCATAACATAACAAAATGTCAGCTGACAAGCATGGAATCAGCATAAATGCAAAGAGTCAGAAATCACTGGTCATCTCATAAGGGAAAGGTTAAATTGCTGTGGATGTTTCTGCTAATATTTAGCAGTTGAACTTGTTTGTACTCTTTTTTTCATTAACTCGATTTAATTGTGTTGATCTTTCCTTGGTCAAGCTGGTTTCTTGCTTCTATTTAAACCCCTTCAGGTAAAATTACTTGTTTTCAGAAAGTTCATAAGATCTCATTGACCTCATTGATATTTCTAGAGCTTCTCTTTTCCTTGTTTCTTCTTGCTGTAGTGTATGAAGACTCTGGCATCAATTCAGAATTTTCTAGAGTCACGAATGAGCAGCTGGAAGCCTTGCAGATGTTTTCAAACTACAGTATCCAATAACCCATCCATGATGCTAAAATTCTGTGAAAATAAGTGCAGTGATAAGTAACTACAACCAATCAGATATTTGCTTTCATTATTTTGCCTGTTCAAGACTGATGAAAGCTTAATGTGCATTGCTTGTTATAGGTTCCTGTACTTTCACAATTTTACCTATTTCTGTCAATAAACTGCAGGTTAAAATAAAAAAAATCTATTTAGTTGTAACATTGACATTGTTCTATTATATATGAATATTTATGACTTTATTAATCTTTGAGGTCATCTGTGAACTGCAGTTAAAGTTTCATCAAATAGTACATCATTTAAGACAGGCTTTTATTTACATAGAACAGTTATGTGACCCCTTATAAGGAAACCTGTTATCCAAAGCCCTTACCTATGGGAAGGCTATCTTCCATAAAGACTAATTTAAATGAATATATATATATATATATATATATATATATATATATAAAACAAAAATGAAAGCACTCGATCTTTATAGTCACTCGCAGCAAAAGTCAATTTGAAGCAAATATAATGCTTTACTGCATCACAGCAATTGTAGATATCGACTAGTGATGGGCGAATTTATTCGCCAGGGGTGAATTAGTGGCGAATTCCTGCGATTCGCCGCTGGTGAATAAGTTCGCTAAACGCTAGCAAAATTTCGCCCTGGCGAATTCTGCAAAAAAACGAGTCACGCGTAGTTTTTGACGCGACGAAAAGGTCGCAATGCGCGCCAAAAAGGACGCAACGCAGTTGACGCGACGCGCGTGAAAAGCGCGCCGTGACTCGTTTCACGAATTTTTTTCAGCAATTAGCAAATTTCTCTGGAAATTTGCAAATTTTTCGGCGAATCGAAACTGGGGAGATTCGCCCATCACTAATATCGACGCATTTTGATCCTCTGGGGACCATCGTCAGGAGATATTTATATATCGATATACACAAACAAACATATATATTTATGTACATACTGTATATGTATACAAAAGGTGGTCCCCACGTCCAACTGTGCTTTCTCCAATAAATTACACTTGGGGCCTCAAGAACCTTGAAAATTGTCCCAAGCAGGAGCCGAAACATTGGTGTAATTTATGGAATAAAGCACTTTCAGAACCTTCATTGTATTTATTACCCTTTTTTTCACTTCAAACGTCATGTAAGTGCAGTGTTTATATGCTGCTTTAATGTAAAGGATTCTGGCACCTACGCACTTGCTTTTGAAATGGAGCACTGTTTTATACTGTGTATAGTGCATTTTTTAGATTATTTAGAAGAAACAAATTCACATGTTAAACATGAGACTTACAGTAATTAACAATGAAGCCAGAGCAACTAACAAGTAAAGGGCACAGGACGTAGATGTAGAGTGAATTAATATATTCACTAAATGGTTGTTATGTCTTCTGAACGCATACTTGTCAGCAATGTGTGATTAATCTGTACAAAGCTATTGCCAATCAATTTTACAGAACATTAGTAGCTGGTGAATTACTCATGCATTACTCTTTATATGTTGAGCTAGATTCTGCTTAGTGGCTGGCTTTCCCACAGAAGAGGAAGAAGGAAGTGTGGATGCATATGAATATGGCTATTTATGGCAGACTTCAGAAGTTAAGAGAGTGAGGAAAAATACAAGCGTTAATAAACAAAGGATTGGAAGTGGATTTCTTGTAACATTTTATTGCAGTATATGAACAAACAATCCCTTTTCTTTGTCTGTATGAATTTTGTGGTCACAGCCTTGTTGCACCCCAACTTAATGGTTTAAAATTTAATGGTGAGCTCAACGTTCCCTTTTTATGAGATCACTCAGACCCCTGCCCCCTGTAGCTTTAAGTCTTAAAAACAATAGATAACATTTAGCATTTAAAAAACGTTGAAATCCACAAATTGAAAAATGTTCTTCTTGATCACAGAAATAACTTGTACCACAGTATTTATCTGGCACTTTAGAGATGTATTTACATCAAATGTTGCTAAATATCTAGAAATAGGTATAGGGATGAGGAAATATTTCCCTGCAAGAGGTTTGATTTGCCCCAGCCATTGCTAATAATGTACACATGAGTGATCAGTGATCAATTGGCCACTATCACTTTATTCAGTATTACATAGGGAGAGCACCTACAGAGCACCCTTTACAATGAGAGACAATAGATAGATAGATAGATAGATAGATAGATAGATGTAATGCTATTCTGGGATATACAGGCCAACAGGTTTAATCACCCGCTAGTGAACAAGAGCTTGGATTACACATGACTCTAACATTTCAGGCTAGGGCTTTCACTAAACGGAAGAATAAAGGTGTGGTGTACTACAACTCCCACAGAATACTGTGCAATAAATCAGGAAAAGCATGGGTGCCAGAAGGTTCTTGCAATCAAACAGAATAAACTTTTATTTTTCAGAGACAAATGATCCATAGGTTTACTTACAAAGCCTCAGAGGCCCAGCAGACAATCATGACATGGTTACAACATGTCCCTCAGAGACAGCACATTGGGACTCCCTGAGACAATAGCATCACACCAGGATAGATACACTCTCTGGACCTCAGTATCTTGACCTGGATCCCACAAGTTGGATCAGGGAACTCACTAGCCATATTTCCCTATTAGACTGTGTCACTATACTACAGGCCAGTCTTGCCTGAGGGGAGAACTACCTCCTTGCTATCCCTCCTATTTGGAGGCAAGCTGCTCTTGCTATTTAACCTGTCTATCTTACTCTACTAGAGAGTACGATTACAGGCAGTACTTTATCGCTAGCTGGCCTCATTCACAGGGTCCCTGCTTCCCGACTTATCTCTCTAGAGGTTCAGGTTCCTCTAGGGTTCATGGCTTTACTGAGCCTTGCTTTACCCAGGCTCCCTTTAAACATCCAGCCAGATCAGCAACCAGAAGCCAAAGAGGAAGATCCACCCTTTCTCTCTTACTATACCAAAGTTTGACACCAATTGGTCACATCGCCTCCTGGCCAATAACTTAGATATGCTAATGGTAAACTAGATACATGGGCATCTGCCCAACAACTAGGGCGATAAAGAATTGTAGGAAATAAAGCCGTAGGGTCATATTAACTTTACAGATCCCTACATACACCTGGGGGGAAATCCATTTTGTGCTGACAATGGTACAATACATCCCCCACACACATATCAACACCATAGTGCAATATAGACAATACAATCACAATGGTCACTGCAAAGGAAAAACAGCATACACAATACTGCATCCTGGAAGTGTCAAGTGTAATAACAGTTGTAGTTAGTAAAAACTTTATTACAACACCACCAGATATCACCCCCCACCCACCCAAGGGTTGACACATGCAAATCCTTGGGATGGTAGAAGATGCTACTCTGCTGAGTAGATAGATGTAGAAGAATTGTGGTGGGGTTCAATCATCTTTTATTGGAACCCACTATTTCAATAGTCCACAGTCCTTCAATCAATAAATAAAGCTGTACTCTAGGCATCTCAAACTCTGAAGTGAGTCCGTAGAGATGCTGTAGGAAATCTTATTAGTAGATCCCATTATCAGGGTCCTTTTCTTATGGTCTATGACCAGAGGGGGTTCACACAGCAGAAAGGGAGTGTTCCCATCCGGGACATCCTCCGTCCATCCCAATCGATATCCATAGTAAAAATGAAATTACCGTGGATGGAATTGAAATGGCTCCACTTGCACCAGCAGTTGCAAGGTGAATTGGCAGGGAAATAGCCAAAGGGCTGTGGTCTGGGGCAGTGCCGCATCAGGGACCAGGAGCACAACCTGCCAGTCACTCTGGGATCCACAGCGATGACCGGTAGCTGGTACCGTTAACGGTGAGGAAGGCAAGGGCATAGGCAAACATGTCCTTCTTCCGTAACATCTCCTCACACAAGATGGTGGCAGTGACATGATGTCAGTGCCCGTCTTCTCCTCAAGCGTGCCCAAAAATGGGGACACTGAAGTCTCACGCTACTTGGCTGAATGACACAGGTGCTGGCCAACACAGTTACTCAGGAATGACCTTCCAAGCCCGAACCAATGGCCAAATACTTTGTGCTAAAAATGCAGGACTGCCTTTCTCTTACTTGTTCCGGAAGCCTGTCAACAGTAGCTCAGCTTTTAAGAATTCATACCCCACGGTGGGCATCAAAATGTAATGCTATTTTGGCCCATACAGGCCAAAGCGTATAATCATCAGCTATTGAATGAGAGCATGGGTTACATGTGACTCTAAAACTTCAGGCTAGGGCCTTCACTAAATGGTAGACTAAAGGTGTGGTGTAGTGTAACTTAAACTCTCATAGGCAATACAACAGGATAAGAATGGGCGACTGAAGGTTCTTACAGTCAAACAGAATAAACTTTTATTTGTCAGAGACAAATGATTCATAGGTTTACCGCCATATTTCCAGTGGCAACATGCTGCTATACTTTTATACCATGGTATTTAAATCCATTGTCTGTGTAGATTGGGATAACTCTGTAGAAGGGCATACTATTGTCCCGAAATATTTGATTCTATCCTGTGTCAGGTGTGCCACATTACAATTGGGAACACTCTACAATTTCTTTACCAATTTATTTGTGTCATTGCTTATGATTTGGAGATTTCTAGTGTTGATGGAGAAGACCAGCACAAATACCCCAATCCCCATATCAGTGTTTCTTAAGAACCCTGTAGATTTGGCCAAATAACCTTCATTTGCACTGTACTAACAATGATTTTTGTAGAGCAGGAGAAGTGGTTCCAGAACATAAAACCAATATTTTAAATAAATTGTGTGCCAGTCACAATTACCAAGGAAACCAAGCACAAAACAAATACCTAATTAAGCTGAATTCTGAAACAGATCTTGTACTTTAGCCTTTCTTTGCCTTCTGAAATAATTAATAAACAAACCAATAAATAAAATGTGCTTAACTTCTAAACATTTCTATTTGATTGCACAGTTTTGCTTTCTGTGCCTAATTCTCAATGGAAGGCATTCTCTCGGTGGAAGCAGAAGTACCAGATGTTCATGTTTTTCCCCTTCTTTCCTAAAACTTTCAAGATTAGTAATTCTTTGACGGCATAAATAGTTTTATAGGAAATAAATTCCGCTCACTGCACCCCTAATGTGGATGACAGCCACAGGCACCACACATTTTTGTTTCCTTATTGATTTTGCCATATACGTTTAGTGCACAAACATGTTATTTAACTGAAAGACTGCAGCACGGCATGCAATTACTGGAAATAGGGCAGCTGCTTAATCAATATACCATTCACAGCTCAAGAAAATGCTTTAATAATTAGAATTCTCTCACATTGAACACTTTTTTTGTTGTCTTGCATGTAGCATAGGCAGAACGCAAGAAATATTTGGATCCAAAGTTTAAGACAACCTTCCATGACTCCAGCAGATTATCCATGTATAAATCTGTCCTAGGGAGGAAGCACAATATGGTGGCTTTAGCTTTTACGCATTGCAGTTGGGAATTGAATAAACAATTCTAGTATAATATAACTCAAACCAATGTAGCAGCTATATTGTGTTTGAAAAACTGTTTCGTTTTACCACCTGCAACTCCTATGGCCAGCATGTATTATAAGAGTTGAAAGTCGTGTTTTGCTTGACCATGGGCTAGTGGTTACACTATTTGGGGAATGTAATATGTCTCGTTATCACCCAAAATATTTGCAGAAACCTTTGTGAACATTAGCATTCTTTTTGACTGATTACAGACCACAACAAATTCCTTGCAAAGTCCCCTCCCAATGTTTGCAGCCAATTGGCTATTGCGAACATTTGCAGTGTATGTAATAACATTTCTCAGTTACAAAGGGTGCAACAAAATATTTAACAAAACTCCAGAGCAGGTGTTAAAGGATAAGTCATCCTTTAAAATAAGTGAAAGTAAAATGGATGAGGGTTCTACTGTATTCTAAGAACCTTTGCAATGTACATTCATTTATTTTTCTTTAATTCCAATATATTAAGGGAAACATAGTATTAATATGAATGAATTTTGTTACAGCAGCGCCACCTGCTGGTTATTTCCAACCAGTCTCAGGAAGTTAAGGAAGTCGTCAGGAGAAAGAGGCTGCTCTGATGTTTTTCTGCTTAGGAAAAAATTAGAAACCTTTTTCAAATCTTTCCTAAGCAGAAGAACCTCAGAGAAGCCTCTTTCTCCTGGCAACTTTCTTGAGTACTTGGTGGTCAGAATGGTCAGAAACTGACCAGCATTTTTGTAACAAAATTCATTCAAGTTAACAGTACGTTTCCCTTAATATCTTGGAATTAAAGAAAAATAAATAATGAATGGACATTGCAAAAGTTCTTAGCAACTTCATCAATTTTACATTGACTTATTTTAAAGGTTAAGTAAACCTTTAACACTGAGCTTTGATTATATAATATTCTCCATCAAATGTTTTTCCATTGCGTGCAGTAGTAACCATTTGCAAAAATGCCATTTTAAGTAACATTAGGCACTTTAGCTACATTCGGCCCAACCTTAAAACATTTTTATAAATAGGGACCAACTGTAGCCATTCAATTGCTATAAACCTGTAGCTTCCAGCATCCCACTTACATTTATGAATGGCTAAAATTTATACATTTTACTATAAGCATTTTATCCATGCAACCAAATACTCCCATTTCCCTCTCCAGGTATCAGTAAATGTTAGATTTGGTTGTTTTTAACTGAAAAGCACCCATAGAGAAAATGTAATGCTGCCACAGTACATTTCTTGACACATTTATGTTATTTAACAGACAAATTGCATCCCTCCGTACAAACATATTGCGAGGAACAGATTTAGCTAATCAATGCTCTTTTCAGTAAGAGCAGCGCATAAGCCTCAAAATAAGGCATCACAGGAGGAGAAAAGTAATAAGAAAACTTTCTTTAAAAAAAAAA
>CM044434.1:10629929-10658462 GCA_024363595.1 Xenopus borealis | reverse complement strand
GATTTTATTTGTGAATTATCATAATTTAAATCTATTTCATAAAAATGTTCATACAGTAGTCTAAAAACTAATTAACTTGATCCTTCTCAACTTTGTGCATGAGTTTGAAGTTTTCACAGAGAAGATGTTGAGGGTGATTTAAATGCAAATGGGTGTTATATATGGTCCTCATTATAACCTTTCATAAGGACAATATGTTTTATACATTATTCACATCAGGCTGCATAAATCTATATCAACTCTGCTAGAAAGCTAAAGGACTTTTATATTTTATTTGCCTTTCATGGACATTGAAATACTGCATGTTTAATTTCTTGGTGGCATGCCAAAATTGCATTAATTACTGTTGCTTTTTATACATGCTAAATTTAACTCCTCTTTTCCTTATTTACTACTTTCAATGCATTTTCACCACAGTAATTTAGAAGACTCTGTCTAATTATAACCATCTTTCCATTTTAAGTGTTTATTTTCTTGCAGATCTTGGCTAAGCTTGTGCTTGACTAAAATAAACACTGTGGTGAATTATGTGATGTTATGTGAGAGGAGAAACCTTTGTTATGTTTAAAGTATTAGTATTTCTTAACCAATGTGCTTCGGTGCCAAATCGACAGACGGACATGTAGACCGTGGATAGCCTGTTAAATAGAACTATAAATATTATCCTTATTATAGATGCGTTCTAATGTCATAATTAGTGATGGGCGAATGTATTCGCCAGGGGCAAATTTCCGCGATTCGCCGCTGGCGAATAAATTCGCAAAACACCAGATAAAATTCGCCTGGGGAAAATTCGCCAAAAAAATGAGTTGCGCAACAAAAACGACTCGCATTGAAAACGACGCGACGCGTCGAAAACAGTAAATTTCGCTGGAAATTCGCGAATTTTTCGGCGAAGCCCATCACTAGTCATAATTGATACTTGTTGATGTCACTACTACACTATTCATCCACATTACTTTAAAAACACTAAGTTATACTCATGTTTTGATTGGCTCAGCTGTACCAATTTCCAACCAATTTTTTTTTTTTTTTTAAATCACCATACAGTAGCTGCATAAAATATTTTTTTCTGGAACACACAAAACCACTTCAAAACAAGAATTAATTAATTAATTAATTAATTAATTAATTAATTAATTAATTATGGGTTTTATCACCCTTTCTGAAACAGAACTTAAGGTATGAGGAAGCAGATAAGACAGAAGTTCAAAATATAATTTTGCCACTTAATTGGTGAGCAGTACTCTACATTAATTTAGAGTTTTGAATTCTTGGAAAATCAGTATCCAACAAGCCTCGTCTCTTGAGGATTACCCCAACATGTGGACCTCTAGAAAAAAATGCAAAACATTTTCATTTAATTATAACTATACAGTTAAAATTTGATTACCAGTCTATTACTGAGCAAAGTTGTACTATCTGTACAGTAAATACAAGGCAAACAATTTTTACTCCCAGTGTAGCTGCATTCTAACTTGGTACATTAAATATTGGGTCTCCTAATATGAATCTCAGTCAATTCTAAAACACAGGAAGTACTAAATGCAATATAAAGGTTCTAAACAGACACATCCTCTTCATTACCCTTCATGTGGATCTCAAACTTCAATCTTTCAAACTCTCTTCCATTGGAAAGTTATTATTTTCATATTCCACCTGTCATGGCAATATGTATGCATTTGAAAAACATTTATATGGGAAGCAGCGATGGGTACCTAGGAGTATTTACGCTATGTTTTTCTGTATAGCACACACCATAACCCTTAAACATACTGTATAGTAAAAATGCTTTGTATTCCTGCCTTTATTGAACAAAACAACATAAATCACAACATAAATAATAAAAAATAAAAAAGTGCCAAAGCATTTCTAATAATAGCACTATTTTTGGAGCAAATTTGTGTTCTAAAAGATAAAGTGAGCATGATAAAAGTTTATTGAACTCTATATTCCA
Source organism: Xenopus borealis (assembly GCA_024363595.1). Lineage (NCBI taxonomy): Eukaryota > Metazoa > Chordata > Amphibia > Anura > Pipidae > Xenopus > Xenopus borealis. The sequence goes on along the minus strand of CM044434.1, from coordinate 10,656,505 downwards.
TGTTGTGTGTCCTTTGGAATTTGGGTAATTGAATGAATGAAAAAGACAGTCTGCCTTTGTAATTATCTATTGACTTTGTCTCAATATTTTGATAATATCACATAACTGCCCAAAGACAGTAAAACAGCAAGATATCAAAGTAAACAAGGAAATATATACCTGTATCCGTAAAGTAGAAACAGTGACACTAGGACAAAAGAAATATTAAAGTCTGATGATTCCAGAAACAAATTCCAGTACGTATATAAATGTAAGATGAGTGAAAATATTCATCCTATAAAAATCTTTATTCATTACCTTAAGTAAGACTTAGAACCTATAATTACATAAAATATGTATTTAGCACTACTTAAAACTGCTAAAACAATGTCCATTTAAATGGCATAATTGTAATTTCGCGACTTCACCCGACAATAAGGAAGTCATTTTTAAAGCATGCAATCCTTCTGAGATGTCCCATAATTTTTAATTTGCAATATCTTCTAAATAGATGTGGACAGCTTTCTGTTGCGATATTGTATTTTTATATTTTAAAACTTCTGTAAAGAGTTCTGATCTGACTGGTTAACTTGAAAGGAAATGGGTGTATAATAATGATGTTAGCTTTTTTTATTTGGCCCAAAAGACTGCATTTGTTTATCTGCCTCAAAAAATATTGCAAAAGGAAATTCTAGCTCAGATTTCTAAACATTTTCAGCGCAGGCAAAACTGCAAACTCTACTAGTTAGCAAGAAAACACTGCACACCATGGTCCAAGTATTATATATGCAGAGCATTAATGTAATAAAATGTATTAGTGTAACAAGTTCTTTACATTCAATGATGAAAAAGTAGTAGTAGAAGAGTAACTGTCAAGGCCATGAGTTGCCTTAATTACAGGCAGCAGGCATGTGGCCTTTCAAAACCACCACAATCTAATCTTGTAGCCTGGCAAGGAAATTAAGAAGCACTAAGTTTCGTTAAGTACTGAGAGAAATTTGGCAACTTTAAAGAGAAACAGAAAATCTGCTAAATCTCAACTTACTGGTACTTAATTCTAAAGCAGTTGCAGTCTTATCTCCAGCCAGGATCTAACTTCCTGCAGAGCAGTCTCATTAAGCTCTGTTATTTCTTTTGCCAGAAAACTGTAGAGGTCAGGGATTATTGGCCTGCTCTGCTGAATAAAATATATCAAAATGCAAAAATATTTTATAGAGTGCCATTTTCTTTTTCTTTGATTGAAATCATTTGTTTGCAGCATATTTTCTGTAAAAAGTTGTTTTCATTCCAATCATCACGCATTACATGAAATTCAGCCATGAATACACTAAATCGTCTTCTGCATCAATCGTTTCCCTTTCTTCTTAAATTCGTTTGACTTCAACCTAATGAGATGAAGGGGCAGATTTACTAAGTGGAAAAACGTAAAAATTCTGTTTTCGGTCCCCCATAGGCTAAAATGGCAAGTTGGCAGCTTTAAGGTGGCAAATAGTCGAATACAAAGGATTTTTAAAGGGTCAGTACTTCAAAATTTCAAATTTCAAATTTTAAAATTTTTTCAATTCAAATAGAATATAGTATATTCAACAAGTCGAATTTTCAAAGTACTGGCCCTTTAAAATCCTTCGACTTCAACACTTCACCACCTCAAAGTTGCCAAATTGCCATTTTAGCCTATGGGGGACCTCATAGAACCTGTCCTGAAAATTTTGAAAGTTTCAAGAATTCAAAGGATTTTGCACAAAATCCTTAGAATTGTTCATTTCGAACGATGCAATCAAACGATTTTTATTTGATCAAAAATTTACCTATTCGATCAAAATAGGTCCATTTTAAAAAAACTTCGAGGGTCAAATTTAGAAGTTTTTTTTCACCCTTAGTAAATCTGCCCCTTAATAAATGTGCTCATTAATATAGTAACTCAATTTAGGGGCATATATATAAATCAAAAATGAATACTGAAAAAAGGCTAAGCAGTCACTGTGAATTAGACCATCTATTTATAAAGCTTTGTTGTAGACAAAGGGCTAAGAATTTTGCTGACCTTCATTTTTATGTGATTCCCTGTATTTAGGCCGCTTTGTGTTGTCATGGAAATCAGCGGTATGAAAAACATGAATGTATTTTGTGTTTGTGCTATGGCAGGAACTAGTCAGGTCTTTTATATGTGTTTTATGTGGTTTACAATTATGGAGCTATTTTACACAAGTTTTTATGATCAGCTGCAATTTTTGTCTCATATACAAAGATCAGTAAATCATATTTATTAGCAGTTTCTTGCATTATCTGCGCCTTTGACTCCCATCAACACAAATGGATTTGTATCTATAAAATATATATTTATGGATACTTTGATGTTATAGTAGTTGCATCACATTTTTAAAAAGCATTTAAAGGAGAAGGAATTGATCAATGCACATTCCCTAGGGATTTAGTATCTATGCAAGTGTTCATACTGTCAAAAACAAGGGTTTTAAGTTAAAACATTATGATCATAAAATTGACAATTGTCCATACCAAGTTAAGTTAAAGCCCCTACGGTGGTTCTAATGGTTTGGCTCTGGATGTTTTCCATAGCATGGAGCCACTCCTCCTCTGCCAACTTTGATCATGACTATTTAGTAATTTAATATTTCATTGCATTTCATTTCCTGGCCTGATTTGACTTTACTCTTCTACTCTACTCCTTTATTTCTAACCTTCATTTACATTCCTTTGGGCCTGCCAGATTTGTCTTAAAAAAATGATCTTTTAATTCTGCTTCTCCAGTTTTGTCTTCTATCTACTTCAGTAGAGGTGAGATTCCTGCAAACCAAATACTGTAATTTTGCCACTCCTCTACTCTATTCAGTCAGATGCCTCCTTACTAGTGATGGGCGAATCTCACCCGTTTCGCCCATCACTACTCCTTACAGGAACTGCCTAGTTCATGGGAGGTGCAGAAGAGGCTATTGAAATACCAATAATATCAAAGAATATAAAAAATGTGTCCCCCTTTGCTACAAGAGAAAAAACAAAGCAATAAACATTTTATAGGCTTTATCTATATCTTAAAATCCATAAATACAGATTTGAAAATCAGAGAGAATGAAAAATCTGAGAGAATATGATCAAAACCACTACATTACTAATTGCTATAAACTGGAATAATAGAGAGATTTTTATGAATTGTCCTGTACATTGGTTTTCCAATAGAAGCAACAAACAGAGCCAAATTCCTCTTATTGTACTCTCAAATATAAAAATGTTTTTATATGCAGTAGATTACCCAATGGAAAGCCATTTTGCATTCATTGTGATTTATACTGTATGCTGCCTTTCATATGATTCTCTTTCTCTAGAGGCAACCTGTACTGCCAATTACCATAATAGCAAAAAGAAGCACACAAGGTAGACAGAGTAAAGATCAACGCTTTATTCCTTGACAAATGTTAAAGAATGAGGCCATTTACAAAAATAGAAAACATATTTTTCATTGCTTCATTCACAGAAGCCATAATGGTAAAAAAGGTAAACATTGACTTGCTTTGATTAGCTCACTTATTAGATGTTTCTTTCTGACAATCAGGCATTTTTACCTAGCATTAAACCAATTATGTAAAAATTCATAATATTTAACATTCTTGTTTGTGCATGAGTACAGCAACAGTAAGTCATGTACTTAAGTAAAAAATTTGGATTATTAGTTATACTCTTTGTTTGTAAGTGTGCATGCTGAATTCTAGTCAGTTATCTCTACACTAAAATCTTGATGTCTCATTTCAGTTCACATCACATTTTCCAGTGGTAAGAAAAGTACTTTTTAATATTGTCAAGAAACTTTTGTCAGGCACTCACAGAATCCCACATATGGGCATAACCCTAGATCTTTATTCAAATTCAAGATGTATACATGATAGCCTAAGACATTTCATGACAAAGCAACTGATCATATAAAAAAAATCATAAACTTCTTGAATTTTTTGAAAAATCCCTGGCCTCTAAGTTATCTTGTGTGATAAATATACTTATGGCTTATGGCTTTGACTGAATCATTTTAACTTTTAACCCTGATGTTCCTGGGTAACTCCTGGGTTAAATGCCCTACTTCATCAAAGATTCTGTATTTTACATTCTTTTGCAGGATTTGTACCTGCATTTTGCACCATCCACTCTTATTTATAGTATGACAAGTTGCCTAGACCCCCTTGATTAAAATCAGCACCACAGCATGATGCTAAATCTTTAAAAATAATAGTATAAAAATAGAGCGTAGGGAATTCCTTATTAGATAGCCTTATCCTTTATAAAAAATAAATTTGTTTTATTACAAAGAAAATCAAAACAATGCCTAGACCAAAGACTAGATTACACATGGCCCATGGAAACCCAATAGCTGAGGAACTTGGCCATTATGGTTTTCAGGCATAATTATATCTAACCAAGCCCCAATTATATATCCGTTAGGCTGGTCATCATGTTTTGCACATAAAATCGGGCTTAAGAGTTTGATGAAATATAAACATTCTGAGAAGAACTTCAAAACAATCCAATGTTTTTTACATACCACAAAACTGTATCTACATACCCCAAATTATACCTGTATATAGATTGATTTTTTTTTTCAAAAATGTTTACAAAATTCATTGGCACCTAATTGAATGACTCACAAGTTTATTAAATAAGTACATTTTCAGTGGGTGAACTTTGAATCTCAAGAGAATACACTAGCTTGTGAGTTTACATGATAACATTTTACATATAAGCTATTCAATGAACAGTTACCTTAACTCTGAGTTAAATAGCGTCCCTGGAAATGGTAAATGATAATTACAACTTTTTGTTTGCAGCCTCAATCTTTAGTTCCAATTTGCTGCGTTTGTAAAAATGCACATATGAGCCAATGAATATAATTTTTTTTTTCCATTTAAAATGAAATGCAAATCAGAGATATGGACAGACTGGGCAAATTACTTTCCTCTGTCAGAAAAGAAAGAGTGTAGTGACGCATGTCCAAAACTATTGTGATTTTTGATGATTAAACTATAGAGTATAAATGTATTAAAATTAAACATGTATTTTCTTTAGTTACACTTCGGGGATTCCGAAGAGAAATGGAAAGATGTTAAGCATGAGCAGTTACATTAAATAAGAAATCTCTTGCGATAACTATAAAAACACTGTTAGGGAAGAGGAAAAGTTGATTTATACCTTAGCAATTCCAAATATTCATAGTGAAAGCATTTACAGATTTCTAACTTTAATAGATATCTGGAATAAAAATGGTAACATGAGGTAATGTCTACTCAATTTAATTTATCAGCAAGCAGACTGCGCATGTCTATGCTTAACTTTGACTTTCTACAGGCTGACATTCTGACAAATGACTTGCTAAGAAACAAATTTTAGAAGATGCTTTATGTAATGCAACTATTACTATAAAGTTTTATATTTAACACCTGTTACCTGCAACATTATAGCATTAAGCCTTTACAGAACATTTAACTATGTTGAATATTGCTGCCTTCCTCTGTTTGCTTCTCCTGCTGACCCCAGGAACCCTTGAGCTAACACCACCACTGAATCACGCAGTAGGGTTCTAACAGAGGTCTGCTCAGATGCACCAAATAATGGCTCAAATGTCATAAATAGTCCCCTACCGGGTAATTTTTAATTACTATTAAATATTAAGAATAATGTCTTTGGCCAGGTTGTTAGGAGGGCCTGTACCAAGCATTTATTTGGCAAACCAAGTTCTCCAATACTTGCAAATATTTTCATCTGATTGGTAAGATGACCACCGTTGTGTGATTTGGGAGTAAACAGATGGCAAATTAAAGTAACAGTTCAGGGTAATAATAAAAACCAGGTAAATAGATAGGTGGTGCAAAATAAAAAATGTTTCTAATATAGTTAGGCAAAAATGTAATGTATAAAGACTGGAGTGACTGGAGGTGTACCATAACAGAATACAACACAACTTCCTGCTTTTCAGCTCCCTAAATCTGAGTTAGTCAGCGACTTGAAGGGGGGCCACATGGGACATAACTGTTCAGTGAATTTGCCATAGATCCTCAGCATGCAGCTCAGATTCAAAAGCTACAGTTATGACCAATGTGGCCCTCCCTCAAATCACTGATTGGTTAATGCCTGGTCATCAGGGTAACCAGGCAGTGTAAACCAAAATAGCTGAAAAGCAAGTAGTAGTGTTCTGTTCTGTTAGGTTAGACTTACAGTCACTCCCAGGCCCGCCATCAGGGGGGGACAGGGGGACAAGTGTCCTGGGCCCAGGGAGCGAGCGCTCCCGAAGTCCTGCGGCTGAATGCGGAAGTGCCGAACGTCCTGCGAAGTCCTGAAGAGGCGGAAAGACCCGAAGTCACGAAAGGAGCCGACACTGAAGTCCTGAAGCTGTGAAAATACCCGAAGTCACGAAAGGAGCGACACTGAAGTCCTGAAGCGGCGAAAATACCCGAAGTCACTAAAACGTCTATAATTGAAGTCCTGAAGCCACGAGTTCAATTCTACTGACACCAATGTGGGTTTATTGTTTATTTTTTAATCCTCTGGCCACCAATTTTTTATTTTAATACTCTATAGGCCCTTGCACCAATTTTTTTTTTTAATATTTTTTCGGGGCCCCAATTTTTTTTTAACTTGTCGGGGGGGGGCTGACCACCAATTTTTTAAAAAATATATATTTTGTTGGGGGCCCCAATTTTTTTTAACTTGTCGGGGGGGGCTGACCACCAATTTTTTAAAAATATATTTTATGGGGCCCTCATTTTTTTTAACTTGTATGAGGGGGCCTGGCGGCAAATTTTTTTTTAACTTATAAGTGAGCCTTGGGTGGGTTACGTTTTTAGCGCTGATGTCTGTGTGGTCTTTTAACGCTGATGTGGAGTGGGCGGGGATTAGGGGTGGGGCTTGGGTGCTAGGAAAATTTTGTTGTGCGGGGCCCCGTGATTTCTAATGGCGGCCCAGCCTTTATACATAACATTTTTGCCTAACTATATTGAAAACATTTTTTATTTTGCACAGCCTATCTATTTACCCACTTTTTACTTTTATACCGAACAATTCCTTTAAAGGTACATTTTACTAGAATCCTAGCATAATTGTTACCACTCAGAAAGTTGACCCACAGTAAGAGCACCCTAGCACATGCTAAAATGTTCAAATTATGGGCAAGTGCAGCTATATTATAGAGTGGCTATTATAGACTGCATCACATGCTGTTAAAATACCATTAGCATGTGATTTTTTGGTGAAAGTCTGTTGAGCCTATTGAATAAACTCGCTCTGGGAACCCCAGAATTTTCTTTTTATTCAGCATGGTGGAAGCTCCTGGGTTTACCAATGCCAATAGGTGCATTTGAATATGAAATAGCAGTTAAGTTAAGGGGGACACAATAGCGCTTCCTGCAGCTGTATGGAAGTCCTCAAAAAATTTTTTTTGGGTGGTTTCCTTTGTTTCATTTTTATAAACACGGATCAAGGACATAGCACGACAATTTCTCCATTCCATTTTATCTATGTCTTTATGTGATGATTTATTCATGTACATTCATGTACTTTATGAAAGCATTTAGCATAGCATTCAATACATGAGTCTAACCAAGGTTTTCTTGAGTCACTCCTTTCATTTAATAATAGTCATAATTAGTGATGGGCGAAACGGCCGCGTTTCGCTTCGCCGAAAAATTAGCGAATTTCCAGAGAAATCCGCGAATTTTTCGCCGATTCGCGAAACGAGTCGCGCGTCAAAAACGACGCGCGACCCGTTTTTGCGCGGCGAATTTTTTATGGCGAATTTTTTTGCCCATTTCGCGAATTTATTCACCAGCGGCGAATCGCGGGAATTCGCCACGAATTCGCCCCTGGCGAATAAATTCGCCCATCACTAGTCATAATTCCTACACTTCCCTTACAATTAAGCTTGGTCTGCTAGAATTGGGGATGGTCTCACAGTTCAAATACATTCAATGTTACATTAATACGTTATAATCATTTTCATCTTCTTATTCTAAATCATTTTTCACAAAAATCTTATTTTCCTAGACTACTGATTGCAGCATAAGTATGTCTGTGTTAGCACTAACAAGTATAATTTGTATCAAGGCATGTAGGAACTGCATGAATCCATTTCATATCCACAATCTGTAGCAGTTATGTTTTTAATATTTTCTAATTGCAAACAAACACACTGATTATGCAAAGTGCAAACAAACATTGACATCTATTGCTGAGGTTGACTTTTAACTTGTGGATGATTATTGTATTTTCTTTAGGGAACCGGCTTTCAGATTTTGAACAGGAATTGTGAAACATCCAGGTTGCGCATGCACGTACATACCTGGCTAGTTATAATTGCTCCCAAAGGGACTTGTTAGATAAGGTTTAACCTTTCTCCACTCACAAAATGTGTTGGCATCCTTTATTAAATTAAATGGCTTTCAAAATTGTCACCTGCAGTATTCCATATCCATTATTAAAGTGACACCAGTAAGATGTGTATAGCTAGATCTTTCTTTTTGAATGTTTCACTAGTTACCCTGCATAATCAGAGCTATTAAAGGTCAAGAATAGTGTAATTTTTTATACTTTTACTTTATGACTGTTGGACTCAAATCAGACGAAAAACTTTTAAAAGATTGCATGTCATTATTTCAACTCATATACTGTCTATAGACTAAGAAACAGATTTATAAAGGGTCAAATTACAATTTCAAATTCGAAATTCAAATTTTTATGGCTAAAACTGTCAAATTTGACTAGGCAGTTATTCAAATTTGATTTGAGTTTTTAAAAAAATAATTTTTTTGAGATTTTCATTCACTGACCCTTTAAGTACTCAAATTTGACTATTTGCCACCTAAAGCCAGCAAATTGTTGTTTAAGTCAATGGGAGAGGATCAGGGATCAATTTTCGGTTGTTTGTAGCCTTCCTGACATTCAAGTTTTTTTTTTGGAGAAAAAACTGGAATCAAGTTTTTAAAACTCGAATCAAATTCAATTTGAGTTTTCAGGTTGATTCCATCCATCCGAGTAAAAAAAAAATAGATTTTTAAAATAAATTTGGTTGAATTTCAAATTTATGGGAGTTTTTAAAAATTCACATGAATTTGAAATTCAACCTTTTATAAATGTTCCACTTTGTAGATCCAGCAAGTAGAATTAATGACATGAATGGATGATTGCTTACCTTGTAAAGGTAAATTATCTCAAGCAATAATCATTTGCAGAAAACTGGAAGTAGTCTGAATGCTCTGTTATAAAGAGGCATATTCATAGCCGAAAATACAGTAAAAGTTGAATTGCTGATTGTGAAAAGTCCTCTTGAATATCATGTAAACATTAAATAAACCCAATAGACTGGGTTTGCCAGGATTACTTATAGCCTAGTTTGGATCAAGTACAAGGTACTGTTAAAAAAGGGAATCATTTTTAAAAATGTTTTTATTTGGATAAAATGGAGTCTATGGGAGATGACATTTGGTAATTCAAAGCTTTCTTCATAAATATCTTACAAAGATCTCCCTCAAAAAAAAATTATTAAATAAATTATTTATTTACCTTTTCTCCTAAATAGATTAGAGGAACAAGTAGGTGGGGCATGCAAGGTTAGTCATGGCATTTGGATAGTCGTGTGACCCAAGCATCATCACTACTGGAGAAAAGCTTAAGACTATGGGGCAGTTTTATCAAAGGTTGAATTTCAAAGTAATAGGAGTTTTTTTAAAGTAAAAAATTTAAATTTATTACAAAAATTTAAGTGTTTTTCCAGGTGAATAGGCTGTTTTCATTTGAATTTGAATCGTTTGAATGAAATTTAATTCAAAGGTTTTTTTTTCCAATTGACCACCAATAGACTCCAAATAAATTGTAGGAGGTCCCCCATAGGCTAAAACAACAATTTGGCAGGTTTCAGATGATGAATGGTTGAAGCTGAATTTTTAAAGAGACAATACATGATACATTTCTAAATTAAATTTTTTTAATTTTTTGCAGATTTGAATTGAATCTGAAGTATTCCCTAGTCGAAGTACACAAAAATAGCTCGAAATTCAAATTTTTTTACTTCAAGTTTTCAACTTGGCCCTTGATAAATCTGCCTTTATGTGTGGTGAGTAGTAAAATTATTATTTGCACATCTTTTCCCTGGAATTATTATTATTATTGTATGGCAGGAATATAAATATTGCTGTTCAAAACTCAAAAAAGTGGATGAAATTATTAACAAGCCATTATGGATCCTTGAGATGCATGCTACTGGTAAGAATTCCTTCTGCATATGGCCATTGCTTTCAATAATTTTCACTTTCTTGTTCTTTAATTCAAGGGCTCCCCTTTAACAGATTCAATAGTGTTCCTCTTAGCCCTGAGTCTACACCTGCCAGGAACAATGTTCTCTTTCAAAGCTCTAGTGAGAAGTATCTATGCAGTTATATTTTAGTTCATAATAGTGCTTATTATAGGGTAATACCTATGCTGATATATAACTCTCTATATATGCTATAAAGACCTTATAGAGTTATTCCAACTATGGAGAAATACATCTGTTCAAACCATCTTTGATATGAAACCTTTCCTTAGCCAGCAGCTTGATGATTACAGCACTACATGATGGCTATAAATAACGACAATGAATGTTGTAAATAAAAACATATAAGAAGACTGAAGCTGCAAGCTGAGCTAGTGAAACTCCAAGCTGTAAGCTATGGGAACTAAAATGTGCACTGGAGCTTATTTGGAGGGGTTGAACATGATGGGCTTTTGTTTTCCAACTCAAACATACTATGCAATGTTCAGGAGCATTCTTTCACTTTAAAGGAGTCCTTGGTTATTTAAATCAAAGAGTAATACAGATGTTTTAAAAATAATGACTAAATTGAAAGCATTACTGTTTATTTTAATATTAAATCAGGCAGTGGAAAAACTGTAATCATAATTAAGTTCAAAATTGAAGATTGTATATAAAGCAATCTGTAGAAAATAATGACAGTATGGAAAAGTAAATATAATTTATTAGGGCTTCTGGATGAAAAACTGTACAAGTGGGAACACAGGAAAAGATTATAATTATTAACATGAACAATGTTGAGAATAGGGAATTGATTTTATTTGAGTTACTGAAATGTATCCATTTCTGGTTTGTATCCTATTTTGCAGACTTTAAATCTAATCTCCCCTGTACCAGTAACAAAAGAATGCTGTGCAGCAGACTGCACTTTTATTTACTTTATTAGAGCTGCAGAATGTGAGACAAGGTAATTTATTCTGAAAGCTCAGCAGGGAATGACTGGACTCCGGAAACATAGCTTGTGTTGCAGACATTGGGAAAATGAAGCAAACCAATGTGAGTTGTAAGCTTAGGGGCAGATTTATCAAGGGTCGTAGTAAAAATTTGAAGCTGTTTTCCGCGCTATTTTTGTGTACTCCGACTAGAAAAAAAATTTGAAAATTCGAATATCGACATTTAACATGTACTGTCTCCTTAAAAATTCAGCTTTGACTATTTGCCATCTAAAACCTGCCGAATTGCTGTTTTAGCCTATGGAGGACCTCCATACCTCCTTACTCCTTGGATTACTTTGGTAGACTCCAAATCCTTTGAATCCAATCATTAAAATTCTATTCAAACAATTTGAATACAGCCTATTCACCCGAAATTAACAACATCATTTTTTTAAAAAATTTTGATTGGTCTTTTTTATTTGAATTTCAAAGTTATGGGAGTTCCCATTACTTTGAAATGCGACTCTTGTTAAATCTGACCCTTAGTTGCTAAAAATAATCAATAGAACTCATGGGCTGTAGCAAGGTACAACTTGAATTCCAATAGGACCACAGACTAGACTTTACAAATTGCTCTTGTGCCCCCCCCTTGTTGTTTCATATAAGTCCATCTGAAATTATTTAAACTATACTATTTTTAGTATTGGTATCTGAGTAACAATTTCCAGCATGTGGCTATCATGGAGAGAAAGAGAGAACCCTTGATAGTAACATCATTACAGAATGAGCTGATTTTATTAGTTCAAATGGTGCAAACAGGTAGCAAGGCTTGCCATTTGTTTCAACGGAGAGAAATCTCCTTCATCTCTACTGTATTAGATTATACTTTGCAAAATTAAAAAGCTCAAATGATTTTATTAGTACAACAAAGTAATATAGTTGAGTGCTCTAAGCATATCAAAGAATACATTTGAACCATTTATTAACACAAATTCTGAAAATGAGTTCTTTGATCTTAATAACTAAATTGACTATGTGTGAAAGAGAATAAATGACAGCCCTTGTTAATATTTTTCACCTTTGCTTGGTACATTTCTTTCAAAGTGCTGCCAATTTCTTTGTCACTTGACTGATCAGAATCAATATGGCTATTTAAACATGCAAGATGTTTGAAATGAATAAAGAACAAACCAACTTAACCCTGCAAGTTGCATCCTTTAAAACAGATAAAGCTAATCTTTATATAACAATGATTTCTGTGTAGGTTTACAAATAAAGGGAAACAATCAATAAGGTTAAACAAAAAATTTCAGGTCATTACTTCATGAGCCAATGTGCAGAATTATGAAATCAATAGTAGAGATGAACAATTATAAAACATTGATTTTGAGTTTGATTATGAGCAAATCAGTTGGAAAAGCATCATTCAGACCAATCTTCCTATTTGTATTTGTGTATCTGCCATATGAGGTACGGAACACTACTTGACCAATAGTACCCAGAAACCCCATTTAGATTATCGGAATTGGCTATTTAAAGGGCACCTGTTGGACATAAATTTTATCCACAACCAAAGGTGCAAGCTAACAGAGCCCCCCCAGCACTAGAACACCTGCACTGGGATGGAGCTCCAAGTACGAGTGCCCATTTTGGGGGACATGCATGTGCATAATGAGAAAATGTCAGAACTTGCTCATTATTCGCATGTGTGTGTGATGTCAGAAGGGCATTTGCGAATGTGCTCTGACTAACCTGGTCACTCTCACCAGGGGCTCCCTCCCGCTGCGAGTGTCCTAACAGTGGAGGGGGGCAGTTGTAAAAAAAACTAGTGTTACCCCCAACCTTTAGTTGATCTCAGGGCTGGGATGAACTGGAACTAATGTGAAACAGGTTTTATATTTAATAATATATAATATATATATATATCAGTACCTGACCTCTTAAGTATGAATGGAAGTAAACCTCACACAATATTCCAACATCTAGTAGAGAGCCTCCAGGCCGGTGCAGTTATCTGCTGATAAGAGCACTGGCCCGGGTTTTCAGGTCAGTAAATACATTCATTTAGGGGTGCCGAACATTTGTCCCCTACAAGTAGGATATGACTTTCCTTCTTTTCCTTCTCCTTTAAATGCATATAATACTACAGAGACAACCATTTGGTAATTGTTTCATTTGAGTCTACAAATAATGTATCTCCTTAATACTAAATAAATTCCTAAATAAATTCTAACTTATGCCTACAGATGCAGTCACTTGGATTTGTAAGTTAAATGCGTCGTGACTGAGGGCTAATTGAAGAAACTGTGTTATCCAAAGTCTTAACTCATTTAATGCATTTAACCTTTTCATTAGCATACCAAAGCACCATTGTTTTCAATGGTGAACTCTTTAATTGGATGGGATGCTGTGACACAATATTCTGTGCTAAGTGGGATAAATGGGATAGATGAGTTAAGTCACGACGCATTTAACACACAATCCAAAGTGACTGCATCTGTAAGTATGTTATTTGTGTGTGGGTGTGTGTGTTTGTAACATATTGAATACAATGAATTGTCACAGATTCCTGCATATATCACTCATGCAAATGGAGAATTTTGTTTTCTTGCACAAGTTGCGGTGTGCTCCCTTGAAACACTCCCAAAATATTTAGCAAATCTTTGTCTTAATAGAGTTTCTGAATTGTCACTAAAATGAATGACACAAGGGCATTCCAGCAAATAGACTACATGGGTGGTTGAGCAATTAATAAAATGATAAATATTAAATATTGTTCCAGTAGACTTAGATTCAAATTATGTCTTATCTATGCAAAGCATTTTAAATGCAGAACACTTAGTAGACTTGAAACAACCTTGTAAGTGACTTGTCCTTATTTGCTTGAATACTTTCTGCATTTTATGCTGTTAAAATTCACATAGCTGGTGATGTTTCAGGAAGAAAAAAATATATGTGTAATTGTGTTACAAAACAAAAAGTTTTATATTTTCAAGTGAAAAATAATTATTTTGCTTAACTAAGCAGGTGCATGCAATAAAGTAATAAAATAAAGAAAAACACGTGGAAATAGAACTTTTATTGCAAATCCCTTATCTTTTCCTTGAAGATAATAATGCTTTTGCAGACAAAATATAATGAAACATTATGATTCATTTTATTGTATCATTGGTTGTTCTTCACTTGGTCTGTATAAAAATATATAAAGTTTCTAAATATATGAGCTACTCTTTACAAAGATAATATTATCACTAAAAAAAATTTTTGTGTCCCCATTTAATCAAAGAATAATGTTTTCATTTTTAAAGTTTTTCACTTGGCCTCACCTTACTCTATATCAGCACTCATGTCTCTGTATGCTCATGGGCAGTCATTTGTCACTTCAAATGACCTTTTTCCACCATTGTCCCTCTTCTAAAGCCTTTCTCTCCTTATCGCTTGAATTACCTCTATAAAAGCTTCACCGCAGTATTGGCTTGAATATTTGCAATTGTTGCAAAAGTTCACTAGGCGCCTCTATATTCAAGATGAATTCAATGAATATGGCTTATGCTGATCATAGTTATTGTACATTCTTTTGAAATATCTATATTTTATGTTATTTCTTGCATTAAAGGACAATGCAAGCCTTTACATCAACTCTTAGGTATGTTATTGTGCCCCCTATTCTTTACTTAATCGCTAGCTATTCTTTTCAATATACTTATTCTTTTTTCTGAAATCCTATCTTCTAAATTATTTTCAGAATCCTCCATCATGGGCACTATTTTCAAATTGTCTATTGATTTGGTCATCAGTTAGTTGACTACAACCAACTTTTCCAAATTAATTTCCCCAAGCTGATCATGGGTGAACTGGTGGGGGCTAATCCATACAACAATATATTTTCCAGCCTGCCCTAAGCATTTCTCTTAGATTGTAACTTCCTCGGTGTAATAAGTACTAGAAACCTGTGTAGGTAAGTCAACAGTAGTATTTATTGTAGAATTTAAAGCACGTAAAGTAGAATTTACTATTGTGCTGAAAGCAAACATATGATTATTAGCTGTGAATAGCTGGACCTGAAACAAAATGTACATGTCCTGTTAATATTAGTGATGGGCAAATCTGTTTGCCTTCATAAAAATATTCATGAAATCGTGAAATAATTGTGAAACAGTGAAAAATTTGCATTACACATTGAAGTTGATGTGCATCAAAATTATTTATACATGTGACCTATTTTTACACGCATGACAATTTTTTTAAAATCCAAATGCATTAAAGTTAATGGACGTTTTTCTTGTGCCGGCTTTTTTGTCTCAGTCACTTTTTTGTCTTGGTAATTTTCTTGTCCAAATGCATTAAAGTCAATGAGTGTTTTTTCTTATGGCAACTTTTTTGTCTCTGCAACAATTTTGTCTTGGCTCATCATTTGTTAGCAGTTTTCTAATGCATTTCTCATCTAATCTGATGGGTTATCTCAGAGTGTTATCACTAGTAAAAAATCTTTCAATTTAAAATGTATTTTAGCCCATTCTATTTTAGTTCTGGGTAAGTATTCAACTTGCTTTGAGCTACTGTAATCAAATTAACACCTAGAGATATGGTTTAGAAAATGCTTCCCAATATGAAAATAATTAATAGAGCTCCATCTGTTTAGATTTATGAAAATTGTTCTATATTTTTAATTCAACTCCTTATATCTAAAGCCAGTTGAATGTTCATATTTATTTATATTTTCCTTATAGAACATGGGATAGCAAATATTTGTAAACTACAGTGCTCTAAACTGTATACAATAAAGAAGGGTTTCTTACTAGGATCAATAAGACAATTTATTAATACTGTATCAGTATGTCAAGTCTATTGAGTTGTCAGTTAATTCTATCCACAAATATGCTTTCCTCTATCCTATATTTTCTTAGAAAGGGACCACTATATCTTGTTTAAGGACAGGATTACCTGCTCTTAGATCTTCCTCTGTTTGTACCAACACATTATTTGTGTTGAAATATCACTGTGATTATGTTCCCTGGCCCATAATCCAGCTAATACTATCATATGATTTTTGTTCATTAGACCATTTAATATCTTAACATGTTAGAATGTTCCGCTTATGGGGAAGAAGGAGAATATTAATTGTTCACTATACAATATACTATTGATATGTGCTGGGTCTATAAATGGCTTCTTTATGTCTTGGCACATTGCAAGACCTCACTTCATCAGCAATACTGTATATATTGACTTAAATCTTTGTAATCATTTCCATAATCACATAAAACAAATGGGACTTACTGTATAGAACTGCTCAGAATGCAGTGTTGATGTCATGGGGACAATGCTGCCTAGAAATCACTTTACTTTTGATAGGGATTAACAGGAACCTGCTAAAAATCAGAATTTGAATCATTTGAAAAAGAAAAATAGTTATTTGCAAAGTTAAGGCTGTTTTGTTCTGAACAGTTTGACCTGACACTAGACCAAATATGAAAATAAATATATTAAAAGTACCCTCTACATTTCTTATGCCCCCAGCATTCTGCTTCTCTTATGGTTGCATTCGTGTGGCACTTGCACATCTGGCTTCATCCCAACAACAACTGTATAATGCCCCTCAATGCTGGTTTTCCACTTGGCCTAAAAGTACAAGCACCTTCATACAACAATGTCCAAATATTTCTACATAACCTCTACAGTTTGCCTCCGGGGGAAAAATCCTTCCTGACTCCAAGATAGCAATCATAACAGTCCATGAGCTATTTTCCATAAGCCCGTGTTCCCTCTTTTTCTAAAAAACCATCCAACCCTTTCATAAAGCTGATAATGTCATTACAACTGATTCAGGGAGAGAATTCCACGTCTTCACTGCTCTCACTGTAAAAAAAACCCTTCCAAATATTTAGTCAGCTGGAAGGACCTACTGGTAAATAAAGCATCAGAGAGATTACTATACCCTTATATATTTATACACAGTAATCATATCACCCCTTAAGTGCCTCTTCTTTAGTGTGAACAAACCCAACTTGGCCAGTCTTTCCACATAGCTTGCTTTTTCCATGCCTTTTATTAGCTGAGTTGTCCTTCTCTAGATTCTCTAATTCAACAAGTTCCATAGAATGAGACAAACACGCATTCTAATTATATCAAATTTGAAAAAGCAGTTTTTTGTTCCCTATCTGCACTCTTCAGCTATCAGATGGTTTATTGGATTATCGTGTAATACATTCTTAATACAATAGATATGTTTATAATTATTTTGCCCTTCTCATTCTAAATGTAACCATTCCTATCAGAAATTCATTGTCACCTTAAAGGTTGATATGATTAGATCTCTAGGAAAATCTTTGTTTTCTACTGGATATTAATAACAGCAGTTCTCTAGGATATTTTCTTCCTCCAGGCTAATCCACCCGTACCATGTATTTTAACTCTGATTATTGATATAAGTCCAAGTTGTCAATTGTGTATTAAAATTCACCTTGAAATAAGTTTATATAATGCTGAAGCTAAAATATTTGCCAGATCTTTTTTGTATTCTTCTCCCTTCCTCTCCAATAACCCTAAAGCTAATTATGCAGTCTTTGATGGTACCATATAATTATATCTTCCAGTGGTCACTGAGATGACATTATTTAATTCACAAATTGTTTAAAATCATTAATAAATAAAAGCATTGTATTTTATTCTAACCTCAGCACATATCAAAGTGAACACAAAAACCTCATCAGGAGAACACTGATCATTTTATATTTATACTTTATCTTCTTCCATCTTATGCCCTTGTCACATTATTCTGAAGAATAAAGCTAGAACTCATTACCCTGTACATCTTTCTAGTTTTCTTTAGTTAGTGTTTGTATTTTATGTTTATTTGGCCTTGTTTGAAGAATAATGCACTGCTTTCAAAAATAAGAAAACAACCTCAAAGCTTAAATACACATAATTTGACCCAAATGGACAAGGTGAATTAGGTTTGTTGAAGCAGTGAAGAATAGCATCGACTCATGGTTGTCAATGTAGACTGAAGCAGAGTCCAATAAACAGGCAAAAGTCAGAACAAGTAAAAGGCTAAAGTAAAGTCAGTACGCAGGCAAGAACCACAAAAACCCACAGGAATTGGGCAAGGTTTAGAAACTGGTTTACTTAAATGACATAGGAACTCCACCAGACAAAAACTAGAGACTAGTGATGGACGAATCTCCCGCGATTCGCTTCGCCTAGAGAAATTCGCGAATCGGTGAAAAATTCGCGAAACGAGTCGCGGGACTATTTCGTCGCGCGTCGCGGCAACTTTGACGCACGTCGCGTCAACTTTGAAGCGTCGCGTCATTTTCGGCGTGCGCCGCGTCGTTTTCGGCGCGCGTCTTTCTCGGTGCGTCGCGTCAAAAACGACGCTTGCCGAAATTTCGCGAATCGCGGGAATTCGCCGCGAATTCGACCTAGGCGAATAAATTCGCCCATCACTACTAGAGACAAGAAAAGCAGGGACTAAGAAAGAAGCAAGAAATCAAGCAGGCATATACAGAAGCAGTTGTAGAACAACAAGCTGAATCAAGCAGCTTAGTGATAAAGCGACCAATGCTTAAGTTGACCTATACAGAGTCTTAATTAATAGATTTCTGACACATGGTATTAACAAGTACAAGAGTAGCCTCAATATAAAATAAGGAAAAACAAACAAGAAAGTTGTGTTTCAAGATAACTAAGCCATGTTGACAGCAAACTTGCAGAGAGATAAGCAAAAGAAACACCAAGAGCCCCAATAGTGTAATATATATTGTTAAAGGATATTGAAATAAGAATAAATAACTTATACTCACAAACCAGGGTTACCAATAGGCAACCGCTGTAAAGGCAGGTGGGGAGAATGTCCTGACCCCACTCAGGATTATGAAGTCGCTCTCTGTAGATATGAAAAGGGTATCAACCCTCCACCGAGGGTGGACTTAGTATTGTATAGAAAGAACAGAGGCGCCAAAAGGATAAAAGGATATGAACTAATTTAAAAGCCAAAACTTGGTAATCAGAGGAGGCAGTGGTGGACTTACCTCCTCCGAGCAGACACAAAATGACTGTAATTAGGCAGCCAAAATTTATTAACGAACTCCAATCAGTACAACGCATTTCACGGGCTCAGACCCGCTTCTTCAGGCAATAAACATAGGAGTTACATCATCTGGCAGTAGTATACACACTCAGTGCCTCTGGAAGAAGCGGGTCTGAGCCCGTGCAACATAGTGTAAAAAAATGCAAAAGTGCCCACTAGGTGGCAGTATTGGGAGGAAAAATCTACCAGTAATTGTAAATGTACAATGGGTGGAATTATTACATTATGCCATACATAGATTAACAAATATCACATAAATATCATATCAGATTCTACTCCTAAGTGTAGATTTAGCAACTTTATTATGAATCAGTTTGAACAGAAAATGCTTCAGTGCTTTAACCATTGTATTCCATGGGACTGCCCCTATGGCCAACAGTGGCTTATTTATATAACCAATATTCAAGAAGCAAAACAACTCTAAAAAAAAGTTAGAAAGTTGATTTTCTAGTGATATATTTGGGCCAACTCATCATCTGGTCCCTGCATGCCTGTAAACTCTAATATCTATTCCCCCTTCCCTCTTTTCCTTAAACAAAACAGAAAGTGAGCTGCATAAAAAAACAGCACTCAGTATTTATATTTTCAACATTTTGTTCTGTAAAGTTGCAACACTGTTTCAGATTGTCCCCGGTATATTTTATTAATATGAGACATGGTAGTGCCACCATATTTCCATTAAACCCAAAACCTGGGAACGTAGCTAAGCACCACACTGGATTACCATGGGGAATCTGAAATATTCTTCAGCCATTTTATGCCATGAAACCTGCTAGTGATAATATATTGTGTAGAAGTATAAAAAGGATATGGCTTGGGGGGACAAGTGGATAAATTCTGGAACCAGACAGTTAACTTGTATTTTACAATCCTACTGGTGTAGGACACATGAAGGTTTATGAAGGCAGTGCAACACAATTGAAACAATTTTGGTGAAACAAAAGTTGGGGGTTTTATAACTTATAAGAAGTGATGTGCGGATTTGACCCATTTCGCCTCAGTGAAAAAAACAAATTGTTTTTTGATGCGTGACAAATTGCATAACAAATGTTTGGTGTGTGACACATTTTTTCCACCCATTAAAGTATATGGGCATCACTTATCACTACATATATATTTAAGTTGATGGGAGGACCTACTAAATCACGAATGGGTCCAATTCAACAGAAGCCATCATTTTGACTCAAATTTAAAAAATAATAAATGTTGGAGTTCAGACACCTGGTGATCCCCATGATAGCCACACCCACTAGGGCGAATTAACCAACTTTACCCTCTACCCAAAAACTGAAGTGTGTTCCCCCAACTTCATGATTAGCGAATATTCCCACCACAAAATTCAATGGTTTTACTGGCTTTAACCATTTATCCACAGACAGTTCCACTCTAATTGCAAGAGATATTTATTCAAAATAGTCTGAATGTGGAGACCCTCCTGTCAGCATATTTATTTTTGACCAAAGTTCCTGCTATAAATCTGGGTTCTGCTTAAAGTGTAATGTCTACCCTGGAGATTTGTCAGCATTAAGAAGCCCCAATATATCTATGAAAAAGCAGTAGGAACATCATTCATGGAAATATCTGCAATGATCCTGGCATGGAATTGGAAGGTCTAACTCATTGAGCTCTAGACCATATTGGCTAACACCTGTCATGCTCTAGCTCTGAGAAGAATTTCTAAGAATATAGTAGATCTAGGCCAAGGATATGTAGTACCCAAGGTGAAGACAACAATATATGTGCCCCCTGTAGAACTGCCACCTGTTTAGCAGAGTTGGTGAAAGACAGAAACCATTTGCACAGGAAGGGAAAGGAGATGGGGCTATTGCTGCAGCAAACCACAAGAAACATTTTCTGTAATTGCACCCTACCCATTCTTTAAAATGGCTAAACCCTAGGAATGTGCTTCTGCTGCCTACCACTAGTTCATGCATGGAATTGAGCAGATTGTGATCCAACATCTTGGTACATTTAAGCATAAAAGTGCCTCAGCTCAGTTAAGATATTTGCTTCTCAGCTCTTAAATTTGGCCAATTACTGGGAAATCAAATCTTTTTGCGGTTGAGAATGAACATTACAGAGAGGATGAATGTACAACAATATTTTCTGAACTAAATCAAAATTTAAAGTCATATTTTGTATAATAAATCTTCAATAAAAAGATGCTACAGACCTACAGGAATTTGGAATGAAATGTGTGAGTACAATCAAATTGATAATGTTTCAGAATTAGTTCCAACATTATTATGCATACGGTGACCCATTACCCATATTAGCAATAACGAGTGAAATATATTAATGCAATCTATTAAACAAAATCAAATATTTAATTTGCATTCACCTCAAAATCACTTAATGCCTTTTAGTAGCTTCCAAGGTAATGCAAATTGAGAAGCATGTAATCTTGATGATGTTCTTGGGAATTTATGAAGAAAAAGCTGTTCTTGGCATGCTGAGACTCACTGGGAGCTGATTTGCAGTCGCGGCAGAATCATTTTTGGAAAATTAGCTTATTTTAAAGAAAATATAATATCCATATAATTTATACTGCTGATAGAAACTACAAAGTTGGAAGACGCAGTGCTGTGGGACTGGAATAGTAAAATGTTATTCAAGCATGTTGGTTATACATTATAGGGTATTAAGTAGGCTTGTTATAGTGATTTTACACCTGCATAGTGCTACTGCTGCGTACTCCTTTGCCAACAGTTCAAAAAAGCCACTGTATAGTGTAACATCTACTTGAACACCTTAGGGACAGCACTGTGCTTGAAGCTTTATTGTTCAAAATTCCCATTTTAGTGATTTTAGAGGTTTTTGAAACAAAGACTAAACTCACTTTCTCTAAAACCAGGAATGTCATGAAATTTATAAAAAAAATACAAATTAAACCCTCAAAAATTTAAGTTTCCCAGACCATTCCAAAATTCAAAAACCTTTTAAAAATCTGAATTGATTAAAAATGGCCCAATAAGATCAACACATCTCTCATGGACTTTTATGGGGCAAACTTTACAAATGTTTGTATTAGAGGTTTTTGTGGTTTTGACACAATTAATTATGCATATTTAGATTTTTTATGAAATATAGAAAAAACAAAACATTTTCGAGATTCGTAAATAGACCTGTTTGTGTGGACATTGGGAAATAAGAAGCTGGAAAATAAATGATATGTGCACAGGGGTATCTGCTTTTTTGCCCTATGGGTAACTTGAAGTATCTAACTTAATTTGGGGCCTTATTTTATGAAAAAATAAAGCTTAAAAATGAAATATCTAATAATTATCCATTATTCTAGGCTCCCTGTGCATAAAGTTGAAACCAGCAAAATAAACAAGATTGATGCAAACACATAGAACTATCAAACAATCCAGTTATCCCCAACTATGCCCAGTTGCCCAAGACTATATTTCCTTGTATATGTATGGGATCCATTATCCAGAAAGCTCTGAATTATGGAAAGGCCAAATACTTATCCAAATAATCAAATTTTTTTAAAATAATTTCCTTTTCCCTGTAATAAAACAGTAACTTGTAATTGATCCAAACTGAGAAATAATGAACCCTCATTGAAAAATGAGCCCATTGGGTATTGGGTATTTAATGTTTACATGATTTTCTAGTAGACTTAAGGTATTAAGATCCAAATTATGTAAAGATCCATTCTCCAGAAAGCCCCAGACCAGACTTTTATATTTTTATTATATGGCTCTACTTTTTTCAATAATTCTAAATTATGTTGTAAAAATGCATACTTTTGATAGGAACCCTAAACTATTTATTCCATAAAACCTTAGCAATACTCAACAGGTCTGCAGATTGAGAGCCTCCAAAGGAGAGATAAGTTATCAAACTAAAAAAACAGGCATCCTCCATGGTACAGAGCTTTCAGCTATTGCTGATCTCAATCCCAATGCAAACAGGCTAAATCCTCACTCATGATAGGGTATAAAATGATATAGTTGAATGTACAATACACCTTTATGTCGCTGTGTGAAGAGAGACAGAGGGGTTTGCAAGAGCAAATATACAGAATGCAGATATACAGAAGTGAGGTCAGGGCCCAGAGACTTAAAAGGTCTTTTTGTTTTGGATTGGTTGGTGGGATCATCTAAGGTTTTCCAATAGTGGAGGTCTGAAACTCTAAAATTAATCTACCTTTCAAAGTCAAAAACCACATTGCAGTACCACACTGGATTTATGTATAATATATAAAGTATGTATAAAGTGCTTTATTTGCTCACTGTGGCATGTAGATGATTTTTAATAATTTTTTTTAATAAAGTCCATTGTGCTGCCGCTTATTCGGTTCCCTTAGTTGCTGGGCAGAAGGGAAAGTAAGTTAATTTGCATATGGATGCCATTGGCTAGCAGGTAGGGTGACCACTTCCTGCCTCACTTTGATATAATGCTGGCAAAGGAGTGTACAGTGTGGATGTCAGTTTAAAGAAGGAGAACAAGTGCCTGGTTTGCTTTTAAAAATAATTATTACAAAAATGAGTTGTTAGTACCACACTTTGGCCAGAATATGGAAGTTCACATGCCACGTGAAGCCTCTCATTGTACATAAGTTCTACACTATCCATTAGCATTCTAAGTATGTAGTGCATTTAAAATCAAGTCCTCCAGAAACCAGTGTGACTGAATAGTAAGACCATAGTCAGAGCTCCAGTCAGAAAGCAGGAAATTTATAAGCCCCATCCATTTAATATACACTTGAAAATGATTCCCTGTTTTAAAGGCTGAATGGCAGTTATAGGCAATGTTTGGTTACAATTTGTACAAGAAACACAGAAAGAAATTGCCATTGCTTGGTCTAACCCACAAACCTGGAGTTGACCAGCTGCTACAAATGATAAAAATAACCAGCACACCGTTTGCCTTTAAAAATAATTATTACAAAAAATGAGGTGTTAGTACCACATTTCGGCCAAAATATGTAAGCTCACATGCCACGTCAAGGCCTCTCATTGTACATGAGTCCTACACTATTTGTGGGCATTTTAAGTATGTAGTGCATCAAGTTCCCCGGCAAAGAGGGAATGAGAGGATTTCCCTGAGGTGATCCAGACCACTATGGGGTGTGTCGCTGAGGTTAAGTGAAATGCCTGCCAAGTCTGTCCCAGGGGAGTATCAGACTGTGTCACGCGCTGCATGTGATGTTGCCTGTACCACTGACCTCTGAGAAACTGTGCTGTGAGTAAACCCTATGGATCTTCAATGAACACTTTCTGTTTTGTTGTTAGTGCCCTCTGTCTTTATTTTTCTGAATAGCAGCATGAGAGGTGTAATGGCACAACACCCTCACCTTCCTCTTCCAGTTTGCCAAGGCCCATTCTGGGTAAGAGAGTCCAGTGTAACCTGTGCTCTACTGTTACTAGTCCGGGAAGGGAGTTATTGAGCCGAAATAAAGGTCACACAAGTATAAGTGACCCAAGGCAGATTAGGTCAGACAGTCAGCACCTGGAACCTACAAAAACATATTTTGCCAGGTTGTTGCTCTCTGTACTTGTTGTGAACAGGGTTGGGACATCGAGAAAAAACCTGGGGAACCCTTGCTCTTTTAGGCCTCTGCTATTTTGGACACACTGGCGCTTCCTGCACTTTCTCTCCTAACCTCCCTGCCCCCCGGACATGCCGGAAAAAGGTGCACACACTCAGTGGGCGGGTGTTCGGGTAGGTAGATGTATGCGTAGGCAGGTGTCTAGGTAGGCGGGTGTTTGGACAGGCAGGGGGATGTGTTGGGTGGGTGTTCTGGTGGGGGGAAGTGTGTGTTTTGCGATGGGTAGGACTTTGTGGCTGCCTGCAAATGACAGAAAGATTCCATTTTATGTGAAGATTCCATTTTATTCCTTAATATTAAATGGCACTATTAAATAGCATAGCGGGTGTTCAGGCGGGAGTGTGTGTTTTGTGGCAGGTAGGATTTTGCAGCTGGATGGTGTGGAGGGCCCCTGAGGCTGTGGCCCGGTGCCCCCCCCCCACTGCTGGTTGTGAACAAAAACAACACAGGACTACTGTAGCCTATTGCTTGGCACCACAGAGCCCCTGGCTGATAAGGGGTCCCATGAGGATTTTCTGTGCACACCAAGAATGCTTACAACTCCTTTTGCTCCATGTGTAGTTGTATGCTGCATATGTCACGTCATCATTCCATGTACCTCAGGAATACTTACCATGAAAAGTACAGTATACTGGGAACAACAGCTGATGCTTTATTCTAATATTCTAATAAAAAAGAAAAACAATTCATCAATACTTTGACGCAACATCTTTCTTTAAGCTATAATTATATTTCTAGGAATTGGTAACAAAGGAAATTATTTGAAATAAATAAAATGCATTCTGCCCTGTTGTTTTTTTTTTTTTTTTTTTTAAATCTTTCAAATTGTAATAAACAATATACAGTATTACTGTATGTCACAGCCCTTACATCACAGCCGTATTCTTTCATGTAATTGCTCTGCCCTTTGTATTGCTCTCGAATGAACATGGATATGATAATGCAAGGAATTCATAGCTGCTTAAACTATGAATATCATACTAATGAAGAAGCTCTCTTTGTACACCGAATATGTTTTAGTCCGTTCCTTTGCAGCAAATTGAAGTTAATCTAACTA
This sequence comes from Xenopus borealis, assembly GCA_024363595.1. Classification (NCBI taxonomy): domain Eukaryota; kingdom Metazoa; phylum Chordata; class Amphibia; order Anura; family Pipidae; genus Xenopus; species Xenopus borealis. The sequence goes on along the minus strand of CM044434.1, from coordinate 10,630,600 downwards.
AAGAAAAAAAAGAAGAAAAAAAAAACGTTAAAATACTTGAATACAAAATAATTATCATTTCGTGGCATTCTCCCTTTTTTCTTTTAAAGTGGGAGAAATGTGATACATAATATTGAGTCAGTGTGCAGCATATACATGAGCAGTAGTTAATACATGCAATAATCATGTGTTCTTGTAGGACGACTTATTGAAATAATGATTTTTTTTTGAGTCATGCTCTCCCCAAGAGCTGCAAAACATTAACCAAATGAAAGTGTGTTGTTCTTCTGCCCCCTGCTGGACAACATAGAAAGTTCTAAAGTTGATAGCATAGTATATATATATATATATATATATATATACTAAATAGTATATATATATGCTAAAGCTGTTAGGATTCTGCAGTGTCTTGGAGTTTAGCATTCTGTACCAGTCTTCTATTTGCAGTTAAGAAGCTTTTGTTATTCCATCTCCTGGTATTTCCAGCGTTACATGTAGAAGTGATTCCATACCAGCTTGTGATATCGATTCTGCAATTGCACAGGCTTCTCACTTCAGAAACTCAGCCTGCCAAAGTATTAGCTTGGACTGGGATTTGAGAGATAAGCAATAGTTCCTAAAGAGTCAACCCAGCCCAAAATCCACAAGGCAAAATAATCTCTCTTGGTGGAAAAAAAGAAATGATTATTGAA
>CM044434.1:10586018-10609203 GCA_024363595.1 Xenopus borealis | reverse complement strand
GTATTTTCGCCGCTTCAGGACTTCAGTGTCGGCTTCTTCATGACTTCGGGTCTTTCCGTCACTCCAGGACTTCAGTGTCGGCTCCTTTGTGTCTTTCTGCCACTTCAGGACGGCACTTCCGCGTTCCACGATCGGAAGGAGCCGCATAGGCTCGGCACTGGTAGGGGGGGCCCAGCTCTTGGTAAAATGCAGCACTGCCGGGCCCCCCTTCAGCACCGGGTCTGGGACACTTGCCCCCCTGATAGCGGCCCTCTCAAAGCAGGTGCCAATTTTTGAATTTCAGGCTATTTTGGTAGCATAAAACCAAATAGCCAATCACAGCCCTTAAATGGCACTCACAGAAAGGTTTCTTGTGTTGCTCTCCAACTCTTTTTACATTTAAATGTGACTTGAGGGTAAAAATAAAATAAAATTGGGGACCGCCCCTTTAGAGAAGTTGTCAGCTGTGAACTTTTATTATGTAACGCCCTTTAATACAATTGTAATGTGAGAGCAGAAAAATAATACAAAGCAAAAGATTATTTTAGAATTGTATTCATTTCTACACACTGAGCAGTTTTACATAATTAGCTTTTGTTTTCTCCAAATAACAAGTCCTTAAGATGCTATTAGAATGTAAAGAAATAATGCTGATTAGCTACAGCCTGGCTGTATTTTAGTAATAAGTGGAATATTCATCGAAAAGTCATTATGTTTTTATGATATGTAATGATCTCATCTCTGTTTAAGAGATGAATATTTTATTGTGTTGCACGTTTTTTTCAGCAATATTATACACACACGCAAGATCTTTTTAAAGCAGACTTTTATTTGCATTCCCCTGTAAGCTGATTGATTGCGTATAGTAGTAATATAAGGGGAAAGGGTGAAGTAGAGTAACCAGTCCTTTCTATGATCGCTTGCTCCATCAGGCAGTTTTTACATTTGAATGTGGCTCACCAGTTTGGGGAACCCTGCTCTATGGCCTTTGTGAAGGAACATTAACACCAAAAACTGCAAGTTTCTTAAAGAAATTACAATAGAATGTAGTGTTGCCCTGCACTAGTATGTTTGTTTCAGAAACACAACTATAGTTTATATAAACAAGCTGCTGTGTAGCCTTAGGGGCAGCTATTCAAGCACAGGATACACAGTAGATAACAGATAAGTACTACTATAGTTTATATAAACAAGCTGCTGTGTAGCAACTTGTTTATATAAACTATAGTAGTACTTATCTGTTATCTACTGTGTATCCTGTGCTTGAATGGCTGCCCCCATGGCTACACAGCAGCTTGTTTATATAAACTATAGTAGTGCTTCTGAAGGAAACACACCAATTTTACCAGTGCAGGGCAACAGTACATTATATTTTCATTTCTTTAAAAGATTCACATTTTTTCGTGTTACTGTTCCTCGAAGGTTTGTGAATAAAAGAAGAGCATGGGAGACTGTAGCAAAGACACATTTCTGTATAACAAGAATTGTGCACTATCTTTAAAAAGAAGACACACTTTCGTTTCATTCGATTGCATGGAGGGGAGTCAGTTATGAACAAAAGCTTAGTCACAACTGAAGACACTGATTCTGATTAAGTGTTGCCACTATTTCTAATAAAGTCAAGGGGAACTCCATTTAACAGTTCCCTGCATCAAACAGAAACCTCAGCAAGTGTAATGCGTTCATTTGGTAACACTTTTTTTTATTTTTTTTTACATTACAGCTACTTACAGATTTTCTCAATTTTCAGATTACCAGAAACTGTAAAACCGGGCAGTTTAAACTACTTCACTTTCATTATTAGAATGCGACCAGAGGGAGATTGTTGTGGTTGATTGGAAAGTCTCACTGTCAGTATATTAGACACACTCAGATCCCACAAACGTTTGCAGTGTTTGCTGTAATTTAACTTTTTTTGATGTCTGTAGAGGACAATTACAATAATATAAGCTGTACACTTATAACGGCATTATACACAAATATAGAAATAAAATCCTGCAAGGCTTTTATTCAACCCTTTTCATTCTAGTGCTGTTAGTGCAGGGATCCCCAACCTTTTGAACCCGTGAGCAACATTCAGAAGTAAAAGGAGTGGGAAGCAACACTAGCATGAAAAATGCTCCTGGGGTGCCAAATAAGGGCTGTGATTGGTATTTAGTAGCCCCTATGTGGATTATCATCCTACATTGGGGCTCTGTTTGGCAGTACACCTAGCTTTTATGCAGCCAAAACTTCCTCCAAGCCTGGAATTCAAAAATAATCACCTGCTTTGAGGCCACTGGGAGCAACATCTAAGGAGTTGGAGAGCAAGCTGTTGCTCACAAGCTACTGGTTGGGGATCACTGTGTTAGTGTATGCAACAGTAATTTGGGCTATTTAAGCACAAAGGGGCTATTGTCCAGTTAGTGCATTAGAGCATGAGTTACATTGGACTCTAACACTTAAAGCAGGGTCTTGGCTAAATGGAAGAAGTGAAAGTGTGGGGTACACAACAACTACAACTCCCATAGGCTGCTGTGCAATAATAGTAAATTAATGTATGCCAGAATGTTCTTACAGCAGCAACATAAACAGTTTATTAACAAAAAAAGATAATGGACCAACAGGGTTAATTCTCACATCCACAGACACACAGGCACATAATCATTAAAGGCTAAGTTTCACAGAGAGAGCACAGTGGAATTCTCATGGTATGTAGTCAAGTAGAAGAAAAGGGGGGTTGTGGGGGCACTCCATGGGTGAGTTAAGAGTTTTTTATGCCAGAAGTCTAGTAGTTATGCTGCAGGCCAAACTTGGCTGTGGCATCCCTACACCCATCCGTTTAAGTGGTGGTCCCATGTCTTTAAAAATAGGTGTTCGTTTGGGCAGTCTCTCTCTCTCTTAAAGAGAGGATTAAGCCTATATAACCATTGATGTGATCTAGGCAATCTCTCTCTTTTACAAACTAATGGAGGGGGAGGACTAAACCATCTGAGTGAAACCAATGCCCAGGTCAGGAGACATGCTACCATGCAAGGAGGTGCCAGCCTTTGAATACTTTGACCGAAGGAAAATAGTTAAGGACCGACATATGGGTTTATCTTGTGGAAATGGTGAATTAACAAGTATATGATCACAACTTTGTAACTAAAAACCCCTGTTTTTGTAAATACATGCACTAGCATAAATACTGGATTACTTATGAGACAAGGGACCAGGGAATTGATTGCATTGATCAATTCCTCTTCTCTTTCTCTGTGGACGTAGTCAAGTAGTAAAGTACAGCCCTCAAAAGTGGTCTGGATCCCAAGCAATGGAGTGATCAGGGAGAATACCCTATCCATCTGCTGTCCATTCACTGTAGACAAGCTATTCCCTTCTACGATCCTTGATGAAGCCCAAAGCTGCTCTTACTATCTGCCCTCACTATCTTACCCTCCTAGAGAGTACTATTACAGTTAGTAATACTGTCACTAACTAGTCTCATTCACAGGGTACCAGCTCCCCAACTTATTCACTAGAGGTGGTGAACCAAGGCTACCTGGAACATCCAGCTGGACCAGCAACCAGAAGCCAAAGAGAAACCAAATAAAATAAATAAAATAATAAATAAATGAAAGAAAAGAACAGAAGTCAAATTCACCCCTAACCAGACACTGCCGTTCATCGTCCCTGCCCCCTCCCCTTTATTGTGTAAATTTTCCTCATCAGGATGGGAGCAATGAGGATTGGCAAATGGGAAATTAAAAAAATTATTGTATCTTCTGCGCACCCCCAGTGTTTTTGAACCAATGTGGGTGTGGCTGGGCTGCATGCCGCCCCTAAAATCCTGCTGCCATAGGCCCGGTCCTTGGTTGCCTAACCACAAATCCGGGCCTGAAGATATGACCTTGAAGGCGGTGGTACTATAGCTCCAGGATGTCCACAGCTGCCAGTATCAATAGGCACAGAATCAGGGGCAGGCATCATTTAGCCAAGCCTCAAAAATAACACAAACCAGACAAAAATGTATAAGCACAATGTAATGCAACATAAAACACAAGTCGACACATTGCTCTGCACTGAGCAAAATTCTGCAGGAAATATTTGGTACCATCTAAAACATCTCTGCTATTGTCTATGTGCATTTACTATGTATCACATATACACCTGAAAACCCCACTAAATAATGAGCCTGAGTCTGAATTACAGATATATTTCTTCACATGCCATTTATGTCAGTTGCTGGCCGTTCCATATAATGATGTGAATGCCAGTGATGCATTGTATCAGCCCCAATATTATAGCACCAACATCATTATATATTACAAATGTAGCATATCATATTATTGTGCCTGAATTGTTGATGTACAAATGCCGGCTCACTTGTGTGTGCATTATTGATAGGCACTGTAAGTTTAAAAGGACATGCTTCAGTTCACTTGAGTGACCCAATACTGTGTTTTACATGTGGTTCACTTCCCCATAATAGTAATAAGACGAGGGAAGAACACATTCATTAATGGCCAAAGTATGAGCCATAGCACAGACACATGGTTCTTAATTAGCTGGAAGAAAACCAATCCAAAATTTCCAACCATCCCTTGTTGTGATCTTGTACATTAAAACTGAGAGCCAAAGTGAGTAAACTAAATCATGGCAGAAGTATGGAAAAAAAAAAGCACAGAACTGTATTCGTACATCAAACACTTTGGGAAAATCATTCAATTAATTTTGATGATAAAGGACATTTAGCATGATACTGCTTCTAATTCCAAGCAACCTTTGCTTATCAATAAAACTAAAAACATCATAAAACATATTTCTGTATGTCTCAAGGCAGCAGATCCATTCTGGGTGTAAAAGTGAATGGGCACATTTGTGTGACGTTCAAAACAGAAAGCAGGCTGGATGTACAGGTGCCAAGCACAGTTACGGAGCAATGCGTGGAGTGATTATGGAGGAAAACACCTTTTAATGAACAAACAAAATTAATGTGTTTTGAAGTAATGAGAATACAATGTACTCTTGTGCTGCACTAGTACAACTGATGTTTTTTCTTCAGAAACTCTACTATAGTTTATATAAACAAGCTGTTGTGTAGCCATGGGGGCAGCCATTCAAGCACAGGATATACAGTAGATAACAGATAAGAACTACTACTATAGTTTGTATAAAGAAACTGCTGTGTAGCCATGGGGGCAGCCATTCAAGCACAGGAAACACAGTAGATAACAGATAAGTACTACTATAGTTTATATAAACAAGCTGCTGTTTAGCATGAGGGCAGCCATTCAAGCACAGGATACACAGTAGATAACAGATAAGTACTACTATAGTTTATATAAACAAGCTGCTGTGTAGCCATGGGGGCAAAAATGGGTGTGGTCAAAATGTTGCAGTGCTACGTATGGAAAAAAATTCTGTCCCTGTGCTGAATAGCATTGGAGTCAATGAGAAGAGCAATTTACACGTGTTGAACTCAACGCGCGACGAACTCATGCGAAACAAAACACGCTGCAAATTTTTGTGAGCATTTCGCCATCAGCGAATGTCAGAAATTCGCCATGAATTCGCCTAGGGCGAATTTATTCGCCCATCACTACCGATGATCCTATCAGCCAAAAACTGCACCAGTCTGGGGTTCTTATAGCGAGCACCACGGAGAGATCAACTTCCTGCTTCCTCTTCTTAGGCTGCACATGCGCAGTAGAGTGGAAAGCTAAACTTTAATGAAAAAGCCGTACATTTTGCTGATAGTAGCACCAGCCCGGGATATCAGGTAGGTAAAAGTAGTCACTTGAGGTGCCTAACTTTGGCACCCCCAAGTGTAAAATGACTTTCCTTCTCCTTTAAGCCTGTTATGGTTTTCCTAGTTATTGACACTTTTCTGATTCCTTCACAACTCTTTCCCTGACCCCTTTGTCTCACCTAGACTCTGACTTGTCTTCAAGTGTATCTGCACTTGGTTGATCACTAGTCAGATCTCAAAAGTGGAGCAGATTTGTGCAGTTGGAGCTTGTCCTTACTGCTTGCCTTAGGGCAGGTTTTAAAGACAGGGTCCAATTGTTATTTCTAAATGAGATACAAGTTAGTGGGAGGTAGAAGGGACACCTTCCAAAGAACAAGGTGTCAGGCTTGACAAAGGGTCAGTGTAGACCTGAAACTCTGCTGTGACGGTCTGTGCCAACTTGATGAATCAAGGCATTTTTACCTTATTAAAAAGTTACTTGTGGAGTGATCTCCAAGATTTGGAAGCTCTGTAACCTGTGGAGGTGAATGCAGTGGTATAGGCATCTGGTACATACTGTAAGGTATGAGTGAAGATGCTGACTTCTAGTCTGATTTATGGGAAAAAGAGCACCTACTTGCACACTCTCACACTATGGGGCAGATTCACTAAAGGGAGAAGTGGCTAACACTAATGACTTTTCGCCAGCATCGTAGGGACATCACCAATTCACTAACAGGCACAGGCGCCAATTCGCTAGTGATCAGGACCATTGATAGCATTCATTTGCACTCTTTTCACAGGCAACTTTTTGCTCTTGTGAACGATCATTACTCCACAAATTCAAGTACGATTTTGACTGGATGTTACCTCTTTCACCAGAGTTGACTTCACCACCTCAGACCAGGTGAAGTGCTAAAATAAAACTAGATCTTCTTCAGTCTTCTGTCACTTACCTCATATCCTGTCTGCCAAAAATGCATTAAAGTTCTAAAAACGCTGGCGACTTTTGTGAAGCGAGATTGCCTGCAAAAATTCTAACTTATTTTGGGGTAACCGTTTTTCTAAAGACATTTTATAACATATGGAAAATTAATTTTACAGTGGGCTTATGTGTCTTTATTAAAGTTTCCTGAACATATGTAATAAAAACAGGTAACAAACCATTTGCAGCAACATTTCTAAAAAAGACATCCGTACAACTTTAAATTTCCCGCCCTATGTAAATTGACCCAAGCACAAGATCACTAGCGAAGTTTCGCTAGGTATAAGTGAATGTTAGCGCATCTTTGCTATGAAATGCCCGCACTGCCAAAGTAACAATAGTGAAAAGTTTCCACTGTTCGACACCTGGGACGAAACTTCCTATTTTAGTGAATTAGCGTATTCGTAGCACATTTGCACTTGGCGAAGTGGTGCAAAGCTGATGCTGACGCATATTCGCCGTTAGTTAATCTGCCTCTAGTGTCTTATTCCCTTCCCTTTAGATTGTAAGCTCTTTTGCACAGGGCCTTCCTCATCTTTTGTACCGTATTGATTATGATATATGTAACTCCATAAGTTCTACATATGTAATTCATGTGATTTAGTTGTATAAACACATTGATGCACAATATGTCGGCACTCTATAAATACATATTATTATTATTAATAATAATAATAATAATAATAATAATAATATTAATAATAATAATAATACTTGACTCCCTGCACCCACCTCTCTTGGAAAGACCACTGCCCAATGCAGGGGTAGCCATAGGTCTTTGTACTCTGAGACTAAGCATAGACACCAGCCGCCATTCTTCAAGAGTGTAATGCAGTGTGTTTATATTTTTTGTCTAATAAATACTAATGCCCAATGAAATAACAAATGTGTCCATCTTTGTCATATAAAAGCATGTGTTCACTAATAAATACACATATTTATAGATCGCAAGACAATTACTGTAAACCCAACCACTACTGAGCTAATTTGGGACCGTAGAAACCTTTCTGGGTTTATATATAAAATACAGAGAGATATTTCACCTGTTGAGAGACAGCTGTGATTTTTCTGTATTCATTTATGTATTATTTTATTTTATTTGTGTTGGATGTCTGCGGTGCTTTCCCAGAGACATGTGCCTTATTTGTCAAATATTCCATTTGAACTAGGGAAAAGGAAACACTTTCTTCTTCTATATCATAAAACTTTTTGAAAAATATTCCTTGGGAGAGACAGTATGACAGTGCTCTCTCATTTGATGCTGCTTTACAGTTAACAAACAACTTTATTTTCGTATACTCTATCAGGGTGACCTAATATGTGGGAACACTAGGTGCTATGCAGGAAGGTCAGAGGCATATTATTCTACGTTTTTTCAATTGTATGTGTTTTGCAATGGGAACCTTATACCTAGCAGCAATAAAGCCTATGTTTGTGTGCACCAAAAGCAGCAACAAGGTGCTAAGAGAAGCATGTTAAGTTGCTGGCGAACCATGTGCTTTCCCCTTCTGCATCTTCTTGTAAATGGGGTCCTATGTGCCTCACTTTTACACTTGCACTTATTTCACCTTAAAGAGCAGTTTAATACTGTTTTTTGTTTTCTGCTGGGTTTGAACCTGTGACCTCTTACTTTATAGAGTACGATAACTGTATTCTACAAAGGCGGTGCAGCTCATTCACGAGACCTCCCAGCAAACACTGCTGTACTGTAGATTTTGCCTGTGGTAGGTACTTCTGTGTTAATTGTATTATTGATCCTGGAATCGACTGTTGCCTCACCTGAACTCTGCCAGTCTTGAACCTTTGCCTGAACTCGGGTACTTTGTACAGTGCTGAACATTGGTTTTTTCATTGCCCTCCCAGTAAACCTGATAACCTGTTTATACAAGTGTCTATCATTTGCCTTATTAGCCATGAATGTAAATCAATAAATTGTTGTTATTTGCCAAGCATCGGTCTTCTCTATTTCCCAGCAATAGTACTCCTTGGTCTCCTCTGACGACACTAGGTGGTTCTCAAAATCCAAAAATATCAGAGTATTTTCTGAAAACTACTCCGCCCAAATCCACAAAAATTTCCTGTGCGGGGAAACCACCGTAAAAATGTGAAAAAAAGTTTCAGATTTTTGCCCAAAAAAGCACAACATTTTCAGATTATTGAATGAAACCCAGATCAGATCAGGATGTCTACGAGACTTCTTCCACTGACTTATATACAAACTTGGCAGGTCTGAGATGCCTGATTTTTGGATTCTGACTTTTTCCATCCTCGGGGTATAATAAAAAAAAGATTTTTTTCCACTAAAAATTCAGATATTATAGTATAGTTTCTCACCCTCCCATTGAATGTTGTGCCCAGTTGCCCCAAAGCAGGGGCACATTTTTGAATTCCTGGTTGGAGGACAAGCTTTAATTGTATAAAAGACATGGGTCCTGCCAAACAGAGCCTGTAGGCTTCTAGTCCACATAGGGGCCACCAATAGCCATTCACAGCCCATATATGGCACCCTCAGGAATTTTTTTAACACTTTTGTTGCTTTCCAACTTTTTTATATTTCAATGTGACTCACCGTTAAAAAAGAAAAGGTTGGAGACCACTGCTCTACTGTTTCATCATTTGTAAAGTTCAAATTACAAAAGAAAAAGGGGAAATATCTATGGAGATTTCATTTTCAGAAAGCGGACAACTCCACTAAAAGTTAGTAATTGTGAATATCATCCTTAAAAAACCTGCAAGCCTATAAAAGCATCAGCAACAGATAGTTATAAAAATGATACTTTCCATTTGACTTCCTTTCATTCTCTTTCGTATTGTTATGAAATTGCGCCAGGCTATCAGACTATAGAGCTTAGATTGAGGGTCAAGCTTTCAAACAACTCTCAGAAACCTGATCATTGTTACTTTTGTTGCTGAAATATAATGTATCCTTACTCTTCTGTAACCCATCAGACGTGCAGATTTTTTATTTATGCAAACAAAGAAAAGATGATGAAAAAGATCAGCCTTGCATCAGTATTTGACAAAACATTATGTGATAAAATAAGTTAATTTCCTGTACCAAGTATTTTGTCATTATAATATTAGTAGGAAAAGGTTAATATATTCACAATATTCATGACTGCAGCAAGTAATAAATATTTACATCATGGACGCTTGAGATGGTAGTGCATTGTATTGAAATGCCAAGAGGAAGAAACACAAGCTAGACACATATCTACATGATTCATTATTAACCTATTAACTGATGTGCTAAATTGTCATGATTCATTAGCTGAACCCTTAAAAGTTTTATTTTCGCCATACATCAAAACACCAACACCATGTTTATCCTAAATCAATTAGGACGATAATATCTAATATTAGAATTTCTATCAGTATCATCCAGAAGCAATTATTTCATCAGCTCTACTGTAAACCCTGCTTTATTCCGCACAACCCATAGCTAGTCTTCAGTCTTTATTATTAGTAACTGTCCTATACTTTGTAATGTTATGTATGCCAATAGTACTTGTTTTGCAAAGTCATCAAACTAGCAGAACTTTCTCCTGATATGCCCACCAAAGGCAGGGCAAAATCAAACTAATCAGCCCTAGGGCTAAATGATTAGATGACAATGATGTGAATGTGCACCATCAGGGCGAGAAACACTAAATGGTTGTGATGGGCGAAACTCCCGCGTTTCGCTTCGCCGAAAAATTCACGAATTTCCAGAGAAATTCGCGAATTGGCGAAAAATTCACGAAACGAGTCACACGTCGTTTTTGACGCGTGTCGCGTTGTTTCCGGCACGTGTCGCTTTCGTTGAGCGCCGCGTCATTTTCAGCGCATCGCGTCAAAAACGCGCGACTCGTTTTTGTTGCCGAATTTATTGCAGAACTGTACAAGATGGGGCTGATTTACATTTCGACTTTTTTTCTAAACTCCAATTTTTAAGATCAATTGAAAAAAAATGAAAAATTAAAAGAATTTTAAAAGATAAGATACAAGCATTAGGAAAAATAGACATAAATGGCAGATATGTTTTCGAGATCCAAAATATTTTACAATTCGATTTTTTTTTTTGTAAATTCATAATTACATTTTTGTCCCTGAAACAAAGAAGACGCCAGAAAAAAACATTACAAATAATACTTTTCATACACTATTGGGGAATACCTGTTTGCCTCTTCATATCAGAGCATGTAATTAGAAATTGTTACTGTTTGACATTTGTCCAAATGTGTAGTATGTACTAAATCACTGTGATTTCTTTGTGTGCATATATAGGAATATTCTTTGCGGGGTGTTTCATAAAAATGACACAATATGCATTAGGTTTTATAACCTGTAGCTAACAAACAGATGTTTGCTTTCAGACAGCTGACCAATAAATGCTGCCTGCTGATTTATTGCTATGTATTTCTCAACAATGAAGTTGTTTGAATATGCAAGTGCATTAGCCGCTGCATTTTGTTGGCCTGCAAATCTCTCCATTTGTGTGTGTCGTTGAATGTCTGACAGCTGATAGGTAAGACTGCTCTAATTTTCTCCTCCTTTTAGTGTGAAATTTGTGGTTGAATATTGTTTCCAGCTGCCTTTCTACTCATCATTAATCATCATTAATTCAGGTATTCCCTTTCAGCTGCACATTAACGAATGAGCTTTAATGGTTTAACTAGTGATTATTAATGATAAAGGTTGTTAAATGCGTTATAGTAGTTAACAGCATAAATAGACTGCCGGAGGTCTTAACATAATTGGGCTTGGTGTGAACATAAGCTTTTTAGTGGTTACAAAAGAACAAGGTGCTCCAGAATAAATGTGAATAGCTCACCAAGTAGTGAATGTGATCCATTTTGGATAACAATCTTATATTATTACTAGAAAATAGTGTAAAGGTTTTATAAACCCAATAGGCTGGTTTTGCTTTCAATAAGGATCAATTATCGTACATTGAATCATGTTCAAGGTACTGTTTGATTATTAAAGGGAAAAATAAAATTTTCACTGGATCATTTGGATAAGATGGAGTCTATGGGAGACAGCTTTTCTGTAATTCAGAGTTTTACAGATAACTGGGTTCCAGGTAATGGATCCGATACCTGTACTATAATAGATGTAGACATTAGTGGAGGGCGAATGCACATGCATTGAAGTCTATGGGTGTCTTTTTCTTTGTGAAACCTGTTGAAAATGTTCATTCAATGCTAGTAGATATTTCCAAACCAGGGCAAAACCAAAAAGGTAATATGAGAAACAGTTTGTCCTCTGTGTCCTAGAATCTACAGTATGTGCCATAATGTATGTCTTGGAAGACCACCATCATTTCAAAATGATTGACTCATGATGTGACAAATACTGATTAACCAATTTAGGCCTGTCTGTTCCCTGTAAAAAAAAATACTACTTTAATAAAATTAAAACAAGTTGTCAGCTCTGCATGACCCTTTCACAAGTCTCCCCTGGTCCATGGGACAATAATGAGTTTCAAGCATTGGGGGGGGAGAAGTTTTTGTAATGAATAAGTAGCATCTCTGATAAAATATTGGTGACATCAGGCTCTCTTCGTAAAAACCTGATAGCATGACAAAGGACTTCCATTTCTGTTTATTGCCATGGTTAAAGTCCACCCACTGTAGACTGCAGTCTAAACCTACCGGTATTTATGGTGATGTATGTAACTCCATATTTATTGTGATGTATGTAACTCCTTATGTTCTATGTATGTAATTCATGTGATTTAGTTGTATAATTACATTCACTTTACAGCGCTACGAAATAAGTTGGCACTAAATACATGTTAATAATAATAATAATAATAATAATTAAAGGGGTTGTTCACCTCTTTTAGTATAATGTAGAGAGTGATATTCTGAGACAATTTGCAATTGGTTTTCATTTTTTATTGTTTGTGGTTTTATAGTTATTTAGCTTTTTATTCAGCAGCTGTGTCAGCAATTTGGTTTCTAGGGTACAAATTACCTTAGCAACCCTGCATTGATTTGAATAAGAGACTGGAATATGAATAGGAGAGGGACTGAATAGAAAGATAAGTAATACAAAGTAACAATAACAATACATTTGTAGCCTTATAGAGCATTTGTTTTTAGATGGTGTCAGTGACCCCCATTTTAAAGCTGCAAAGAAACAGAAGAAAATTGCAAACCATTAAAAAACTATGAAAAATAAATAAAGAAGACCAATTGAAAAGTTTCTTAGAATTTGCACTTCTACAATACACTAAAAGTTAACTTGAAGGTGAACCACCCCTTTAAGCCATCTCACTATATAATGTTATAATGTACTTTCAATTCAGTTCAGAAGTTATTAAATGTTGTTTGCACTCTCATTAACAAACATTCACATTAAAGCAACACTCCTCTGAATGTATATCTAACACAAGTAACTCAAAACAACTGGACTTGCTGAGAAATTTTAATGAGCAAGTCAGCAAGTCCAGTTGTTATGATTTACTTGTGTTAGATATACCATGACCTGGATGAATGAGAATCTTCATAGTCCTGCCTCTGAATGCATCTTGTACTGCCAAAGTATTTTTGGGATGAGTCTAGTACATATAAGCAGTCTACCAGCATACTGAACACTCCACTGCTGCACCAGTCTCTGTTGGGCCCCTCTATCTCATGGAACCCAATGGTCTCTCTCCTCGGCCTGTCTCTACTTTTCCCAAATACTAGACTATACCTGTTTGCTTTCAAGATCCAGCATACTTCTACTCTGAAGCCATGGAATTGTGGTATGCTGGTTGATAGGTAACCAAAGATATTTCACATGGTGGCACCCAAAGTGTTTAGGGTTTACAGTACTAATCTAAATACTTTAAAAAAAAAAGTGTCATGGATAGAATAGAGTATCCCGCAAGTTTTCTGCAGGAAGGGAGGAAATGAACCTTTGATTCGATCTTGATCATATATTTCGCCAGAGAGATTCAATAACTTAGACCCACCAAAGATCAACTGGTTTGAGGTTTTGAATCCCAAAGTACTGTAAGCTATGTGCAATATAAACAGTTTTCTTTTTTTTAACTTGTTTCCACTGTATTTGATTTATTATGAATCAACTGTTCTTTTAATTCATTCCACTGATTACTATGGATTAATTTGAATCAATCATTCCATAACAATATTTGGTATTTGGTAAAATCAGCCCTTAAGTTATTTTAGTAGAACTTGTCTGTCTCATCATGGAAAGGATATTATAAAAACTTTACAGATTTTACAGATTTCTCTACAACCCTTTCAAGTCTGGGTGCAATAAATAAATTATTAACACAAAAGGTTAGTGATAATGAGCAAATCTCATAGTCTGAAATGTAATTCAGTAATGACCTTATAAAAACAATTTTAATGGAGTCTGGATTTGATTGCTTGCAAAAGTCCTAAAAATTTAAAGTTATGCGATTCTTAACTAGATCTTTTTCCTCTTCAGACAAGAAATGTAATTTAGTTGAGCTCACTTTTATATTCTACTTGTTCAGCTTGTCTGAATGCCAACATAGATTCTGCACTAAAAATATCAGTGAACCTGAATAACAAAAGAAATGAACTTTTCCCTGAACAGAAACCTTTTGTTAGTCAGGAAGTAGCTTGTAATTTTTGTCATTATTTTTTTTTTCTTGATTGTGATGTTCATTTGTTTAGGGCTAATTTTGTGTTTCATAATTAATATTCCCAAAAAGCAAAAGATGCTTTGATAGCAATATACAGCAACAAAATGTAAAAAGTGGAAACACTTTCATTGTATAATTAAGTGACAAAATCTGAACACAACCTGCATTCCTGTAAAAATACTAAAGCTGATTTTTTTTTTTATTACAGCTTGCATCCAGAGAATATTTTGGAAAATCAGCTTGTCTGGTGTAATGAGCACACAATTTGCACTTCTGAGCAGTGAGGTGATGCATGATGGTCATTAGTGACATCTTTTACTCATTTCTCTACACCTGTATTATTACAGGTTATCCAACCAGGACATCATATAGTATGTAGATTATTTCCTAAAGATGTTATACAAAGATAATTATACCCAGTCTCCATGGTTACCAGATGTAAATATAATTTGCTCTGTGGGAGACAGAACCAGTAAACTGCATAGCTGTCAGAAGGGTTCAAAATCAACATCAAGCATGATGACCAATATAAAGGATGAACAGTTACAGTGGTATGGAGCCTTGATAATTTTATGATCAGAAATGTGTAATTAAAAAAAACCCTATTTTTGAGAATGCATACATACGGACAAAATAAATTACTAATAAAACATTGAGCATGAATCAGGTCAGTCACACTTCCATTAAGTTTTTGTTTTAAGTTGTCTTGGTGTGTTCCCAGAACTTCTTTTATCTGCAGGATACATGCCTTCCCAATGCATTATAAAAGGAAGACACCAATGAAGAAGGATTGGTTATAAATTTACAAGATTGTTTCAAATTTTGGGACATCTGCATCAATACCAAGGTCAATTGCTGTTCAGTTCCATTTGTTCTGTTGAGCTTCAGTTACGTTGCATTTATTTTTCTTGTGTATCATTACCCATGTACATTTCTTCTTAAAGGTTAATGTGAATACAGCAGATACAACAGATATGAGGTAAAGTATTAAACTGTAGGTAACCAATTTGCAGTATGTCTCTTGACTTCCCCTGGAGTTTGTACAGTTGTACTTACACTGTGACTTCTTTATTGGAAACGTTCTTGCAGGACATGGGACTTTTTCATGGGACCTTCACAACTAAAAACCAACATAATTGTAAGCTCAAAGGAAGACTTGCCAGATCACAGTCTTAAAACATTGTCATCTATAATACATGCTTACACAATCACACTGATTGCTGGAAAATAGTTACTGCTGGGAGGAATTAAACTGGTCTGCTTTTCCATCCTTTTGTTTTTGCCCATTTTTTCTTTTTCTCCCCTCTTGAAGGACACCCGAATAGCCCAAACTTTAGTAAGGTCCAATTAGCTTTATCAGTTTTCTGAAAAGCTATTGTAGGTTAGTTTGCATAACAAAATGGGTAATATGGATTCCTTCCCAAGAATTCTACTTACTTTTTACATGTGCTGATCATGTGAAACCCTTTGCAGGCTTCATGTACGTAGTCTGGTCTACAAACTGTAAAGCTATACTGAAAAGGCTCAAAAAAGGGTGATACTGTTCTATAGTTGGGATCTGATCAGCACCTTTTCACCTAAACCCAGTAGATGAGCTTAAACCAATAAGGTGTTGTGTGATTTTCAAACTTCCAAAAAAATGTTTTTAATTTGAATTCGTTCCTACTGTGCTGTAGAAATAAGATATGAAACTGAACTAACTGAAATCAACCATGCAGTTTTTTTTATTTGGTAGCTGTGCATCCCTTTACTACCAGCTATTAAGGAGGGTATTTACTGAAACTTTACTTTTTCTCACTATAATAAAAAGAATTCAACCAAACTCCCAAACCCAAATCACCTTAATTTACCAATAAATCTGATCAAAAATGTCAGCTGGAGAAAATTTGGGACAAAATCATGTGAAAACTTGAATAGTTTTCAATTGACTTCGCCCAGAAAATTCAACTGTTTATCAGATTATTGAATGAAAACCAGCGTCAAACCAGTGAAAAACTATCAAGAATCATAAAGGCAAAAAACATGTTCTGATTGTTAAAGAACCATTTGACAATGACATCAACATGATTTCAACAGGTTTTAGCTGCAGTATTTTTGGATTCATTTTTCCCCTCTAAAAATTTTGATTTTTTTTTTTCCCCTTTAAAACTCGATCATAAAAATTTGAGGCTCCATAAATAGGCCCCTAACGTTTGTCAGGCCTTACAAATATTTCTATTTTGCCATGCTTAACATTATATATTATATATTTAGCATAATCCCTAAAAACTTGGCTTGCCTACAGTTAGAGATGAAAAAGCTGCTTTGTTTCACTTGCTTTTTTGTTTTGCTGATACGCTTGTCTATTTTATTCTTCCTCTGAAAAAACTGGAACTTAATCAAAATGATTCTCTCTCTGCTGCATTGGAGATGGTTTTAAAAACAGCTGTAGGGTTATTTTTCTGAATACAATAGAAAATGTATTTACGAACCCCCCCCCACAACTAGGTGTGTTTAATGATGTAAGCACAAATGGAATAAGAAAGAATAGGTGTCAGATGCTGTTTGATAAACGTTTTCTATTATTTCTGTGGGTGAAAGGACACCAAAGCAGAAACAGTAAACTTTTTAACATTTGTCTTTTGTTTCTGTCCATCTTTCCATTTATCATTTTGTCATTTAAGTTTTATTCTATGAGTCATTTACACCTCTGTGTCACGGTCAGCACCCAATACCAGAACAGATGCCAAGCTCCCTGGTCTCGGCTTGTGCTTCACCAGTAGTGTGACTGCCTTTGGCTTCGGGAGGAGCCCTCAGCTACTCAGATGCCACCTGGACTTAAATGAGAGGTATAAGGCAGGAGTTCTGGCCAGCAATGAGGCACGACTGAATAGAAAGTCTTTAAGGCCAAAGGTCGCAGTACACGCCAGCGTAATTGCGTTCATAAAGAGCAGTGATGCGTCCTATAGAGGCTAGCAGGAAGAGGATGTGGTGCTCGGCTGGCATCCCCACCAAGGAGGCGGCAGGCCTATAATAGTCTATAATAGATTTCATTTCTCCAAAAAGTTCAGTTTTTGCAGATGTGTTTTTTCAAATGCAAAGTTCTTTTGACAAACAAATTATCAAAGTTTTAACTTTCTCAATCATGTAATTCATATCTACCTACAGCAGCTTAAAGTACATTGAGGACATAAAAAGGGACTAGCCAGCTCAAAAATACGGGCAACAACTTATAGGCATTGTTATTGTGTTATTATTGTGGTACGTTTGAGCTGTTACAGTTCATCAGTCGCATTATTTCTTGTGAAACACTGGATATTCTTAAGATTAGCAATAGCAAAACTGCCCCATTTTGATTAGTCGAAACATTAGCAAAACCATAGAAAACTTCATGAAATGGCAAACTTTTGCCAAATGCGTTGACGTTAAAGGACAAGGAAAGGCTTCAAATGCTCTAAACTTTATTTCAGTGGTCCTCAAACTTGGCCCTCCAGCTGTTAAGGAACTAGAAGTCCCACAATGCAATGATGGAGTCTGACAGCCACAGTCAGGCAAATGCATTGTGGGACTTCTAGTTCCTTAACAGCTGGAGGGCCAAGTTTGAGGACCACTGCTTTATTTGATAACCCACATCTGTGCCTCCCCAATCGCTATATTAGTTTTTTCAGATGCGCTGCCATATTTCAGATGCAGGCTTTCAAAGTCTGGATTGAATGTCTTTGTTCGCGGCCGCCATTTTAAATCCGCCGACATCACTTCCGACTGGGGGTTTCTGCATATTTATGCGCATGCATTATTTTTTTTTTAAACTTGTCCCCATTACGCAATTACGCTCCTTCGTACACAGCCTGACACATGATTAACAGCATGGGGTTTTGGTGCATTGTAAGCTGCAAGTATCCACTGAACACTGGTGATTCATAACGCTCGTTAGGGTTTTGTACCTGTAGTTTGCCTGTAGTGCAGTAAAAATCAATAGAAATATGATATTCACATAATCTGCTCAGCAAGCTGTAGAATTCTTCACTGCAGACCTAAGTCGTTATGGGAAGAAAGGCACGCTGGGAAAACCAACACACATACTCAACAGTATTTGTGGAACCAGATCAGCAGAGGTGCTACATGAAAGCACAGAAAGCTGCTTAGAGCGCACCAGCAGACTTGTAGTAAGACTGCCTTACATGCCCTTTAATAAATGTTTTTCCACAACAACCAAATGAATTGGAGATACAAATATGAGGTTCTAGTCTAGATAGATAGATAGTATACAGATGAATAGATGAATTTATTGCCAGCGTCAGCTTGGACACAGGCGTCTGTTTCCGATTTTCAAGAGCTTTCATGACAATGTCCAATTTCACAAATTCTTCGTAAAAATGTCCGATATTCACAAATGTTTCGTGAAAATATCCGATTTTCATGCATTTTTGCGCTTTCATTTCTTTTCATGCAAATTGATCTGATGCCATTTAATCACTAACATGTCTACAGCACTTATTCCAACTGTTATAACACCTTGACAAACCCTTACACCCCTTACAAAAATGATACTGCAACATACAAATACCCATGTGTCCCCAGACATGCAATAGTGCTGCTAGGAAGTGTGTGAAAATGATAAACACCTTTAAAAATCTAAATATGGAATGACTAAGTGTTATAGTAGCCTTTCAAATTTCCTCAGACCATCTTATATCAAAGGCTATTTTGATACTAAACTCTACAGTTAGTATAGCTATGGGCATATATGGTTTGAGTGAAAGAGTGGAGGGGTGTGTGTGTTTACTTGGTTTTAATTTGGAGGGGTTGAACTTGATGGACTTTGTCTTTTTTCAACCCAATTTAACTATGTAACTATGTATGTAACTATCTTCCAAGAAACTGCATTAACCAATGTTAGAAAAATATTAGAGTCGGGTCTCTGTATTAGTGATGGGCGAAACGGGCGCGTTTTGCTTCGCCGAAAAATTCGCGAATTTCCAGAGAAATTCGCGAATTTATGGCCAATTCGCGAAACGAGCCGCGCGTCATTTGCGACGTGCGTCGCGTCATTTCCGACGCGCGTGGCGTCGTTTCCGACGCGCGACTCGTTTTTGCCGGCGAATTTTTGTCAGCGAATTTTTCCTGGTGTTTCGCCAATTTATTCGCCAGCGGCGAATCGCGGGGATTCGCCGCGAATTCGCCCCTGGCGAATAAATTCGCCCATCACTACTCTGTATAGCTCAACTTGATTAGATAGGAAAAATGTATTATAGCTAACAGAAAATATTACACATTATACAAAGTGTCACCCTTACAGCACAGAAAGCCACTCTGCAAATGCTTCCTCAGAAAGTTTTTAATGATTCTTTTCTTTCAGCACTTTTAGAATGCCTTCTATTGTATGAGTATATATTTTCTTAACTAGAAGCATTTGTTTTTTTGCTAAGGCGTTGTAAAGTGCACAAGGATTTTAACGTGTTGTGTCAAGGGATGGATGTTTATCTCTTAATGCATGTCAACATTTTTGCCTTGAAAAATGAACTGTGCTTTCAGTGGAAGCCTGGCTTTCACATCTAACCTTGATCCTATCATCGTCTCAGAAAAAAAGCGATTCAGAGTGTGCACTGCTGGTTCCAGATTTATTAAAAAAAAACTGCAGAGAATTCACATTCAACATTAGTATTTACTGATGCACACCACTGATTTTAATTACATTCTTCATATTTCACCAATCGACAATATTTTGAATGGGGAAGGGGAAATTTCATCTTGGGATTGGTAACACAGATCTGTTGAGTATAGTGAAGTGATACTTGTCTGACAAATAACCATCATGCAATTTCCATAAGCATGTTTCTATGCCATATAAATACACATATATCATGAAAGCAGATGGAGAATATATGGCAGTATTGGGATTTTGCAATGAATAAATTCATGCAATTGCCATGTTTTTCCCATTGATGTAGATTTATAGTCAGTATTTCATCATCATTGTATTCTCACAGGGGCATTGCACCTGACACGCAACTGCTCTCATGTGTTGTCTTAAATTGCACTTATTTGCTGTGAAAGATTTTCAAAGGCCAAATTGGCATAATTTCTAGTTTCAAAAAGTGAAAGTGTAGTTTACACCATATTCCTTAGACGAAAGTGCACATATTGACACTAAGAGAACTCTGGAGCTGCTGCCTGGTCTGAAGGTGGTGGTAACTCCAGGGTTCCACTGCATCAATAGGTGCAACTGAGGGAGGCAGGAAGGACTAAGAGGCACCAAGCACCACTATACAGCAGTGCTAATAGAGCATGTTGCTGCAACCGCCTTTAATAAATGGGGGTTGACAAGCAAATGTTCTCAAGCGCAACTGGGCTTGCAAGCGTCAATGATCCCTACAGGAGAGAGAGAAATACCAAGAGATGGATAGATGATAGACAGATAGATAATGATAGATAGATAGATAGATAGATAGATAGATAGATAGATAGATAGATAGATAGATAGATAGATAGATAATAATAGATAGATAGATAATAGATAGATAGATAGATAGATAGATAATAGATAGATAGCAACAAGAGTTGGGAAGAGATCCAAAATAATGGTAAAAGTTATTGGCCTTAGGATAGTCTGGGATGTGACCACTCAGCATAATTTTTTTATCCAAACTGGACTTATGATTTTCGTTCCAAAGGTAGAACTACACACCACAACAAACTCAGGGAGAGGTAGATACCAACCGATAGATAGAGATAGTGATGGGCAAATAAATTCGCTTGGCACAAATTTGTTTTGCCGCCATCAAATTTTTTTGGACACACATCCATTGACTTTAATTCCAGCGTCAGCTTTTAGCGTCAGCGTCTGTTTCCGATTTTCACAAGTTTTCATGACAATGTCCAATTTCACTAATAGATAGATAGATAAATAGATAGATAGATCAATTAATGTTTTTCACCTCTTTTCATATTATGCAGTTTTTTTATCAATGCCACACACAGGTGCTGGAGCAACAGTGTCGGACTGGCCCGGAATACCAGGAAAACTCGAGGTGGGCCAAGGTGTCAGTGGGCCCTCATGCTGCTAAACCTTTGGCCTATTTCATGGTCATTTCCTATTTCTTTGAGAACAAAGAGGCTAAATAGATGGAGAAATTGATTATAGTATGTAAAAAAACAAACTAGGAGAATAGAGGTTGATTGAGGAGATGAAGAATATTAGTTCTGAGAGTGGGCCCCTGGTCTAAGGTCTTATGGTGGGCCCCTGGTCTAAGGTTTTTGGGTGGGCCCCTGGTGTCTCAGTCCGACACTGTGGAGCAATAAGGTATAAAAATGTAGATTTTGAGTATAAGTAGCCATTCCATACTCCCAATTGAAAATACAACGAGTATGCCTTTTGTTAGGGCTCATACAGGGAGCATCCATGACATTATTCTGTGCAACATACATTCTGTTGCATTTGATTATAGCATACTATCCATGCTATATGCTCTGTGTGCAGTACCACCGAACAGAGACAGAGGGGCTCATTTATCAACACTTGCCAAATTTGCCCTGGGCAATGACCTATACCAACCAGTTAAAGTCAGTTGCAAGAAGAAAATATAAATGCAGCGATTTGATGACATGGGTTACTGCCCATGGGCAAATTTGCTCAATGTTGATAAATGGCCCCCAGTGCAACATATAAAAGCAAAAACAACTCTATGGCCAAAACTTCCTATATTCAGCCCTCTTGGGAAAAACTGATTTGACAAAACGCTGCTGTAGTTGGTATCCTTTCTCTAAGCATCCTCTATTTTGCTATGTTTATTTCATTTTGTAGGCATGAATGAAACCAGCAAAAATATGGTCACAAATTCATTGTTGCATTGTAATAATGTTCATTAAACAGTTTTTTGCCATGTAAATTATTATTGCTCAAAGCACATTTTTTAAGACCTACTTAAAAGTGGCTTAGTTTTTTTTGATTAGAAATTAGGGATGCGCCGAATCCAGGATTCAGTTTGGGATTCAGGCAGGATTTGGCTGATTCCTTGTGCCCGGCCTGAACCAAATCCAAATCTTAATTTGCATAAGCAAATTAGGGGTGGGAGAGAAACCACATGACTTTTCCTCACAAAACAAGGAATTAGAAAAATGTTTTCCACTTTTTCCTTTCCCAACTCTAATTTGCATATTCAAATTAGGGTTTTAGTCGATTTGGTATTCAGCAGAATCTTTCACGAAGGATTCAAGGATTTGACCAAATCCTAACTAATGGATTTAGTGCATCCCTATTGGAAATACAGGGGCATTTCAGGGCTCCTTGCCGCCCAAAGACGGCCTTTCTGATGCCTTCCCCTTTGCGTCCAGTTTTGGAGCAGGTGTGGGGGGGACATTGCTAGTGAGGAGAGCACAATTCTGCTCTCTGCACTAGCAGAGCCAAAATTATGATTTAAAAACTGGAATTTGTGGATTTTTTGATGAATCTGGCACCTGAGGTGGGTATCTCACCAGCTACAGCAGCAGTGCTCCTGGCAAATAACAACTTTTTTAATAAGACATTTTATTATGTAATCTGCTCACTGACATTTTTCCATTGGTGCTGGAGAGTGCCTAGGTGTTCTCAAAACTTATATTAACTGTGAACAAAGGAAACATTTTCACATATTGTCCACAACACTTTATTTACAGTTTGAGTTACTAACAGTTAGTAACTTAAATTGTATTTCTTTGGATAAAGAGGTCTAACTTGCCAACGAAGAAGTAATCAATCCCCATGGGGGCGTTACATAAAAAAATCTGATTTGACAGCTGCATTAAGCCATGGGGGCAATTTTAAGAAAAAGGAAATGGTTAACAAATCATTGGTTTATACTTAAAGGGGATACAAAGAATGATGAACCTTGTACCAATTTGTGAATCCACATGGAAAGTTACTTTGTTAAATACAATCATCATATTTTCTTAGCTTGTTCTTTTA